>CM077148.1:10022386-10089886 GCA_039583875.1 Platanthera guangdongensis | reverse complement strand
TTGTTGTATCATTGATGGTTATACTTTGTAATTGGTTTAACTTACTCCATTATAAAATATTAAATTTCATATTAAAATGGGTCTGCATAGTAGCTATAATGCATATATATATAATATAAATTATTTGACAAGGTCATATATAGATCAAGTCATTAGGTACAATCCGCAAATCACAGCTTGACATTTGTTGGACCATTATAAAATATTAAATTTCATTGATCGAACAAATGTCAATTAATATATTTAACCTTGCTATATATTTTATATATATAACCTTGATTTATATATATATAATACTTTATCATATAAACAATAAGCATATCTCAAAGATTGTACCTAAAGACAAAGCAGAGGTTGATCTATACGGAAGAAAAAATATGACCTTGTCCCCCCTGCTGCCGGGCCCGGCGGGGCATCCCGGTTCCCGCTGGCGGGGTTTCGCCGGAGGCCCGTCGAACCCGCCGTTGGGCGCCGGGCAGGGCCATTTAGGCGGAGGCGGCGGCCTGCCCGTGCGGGTTTTTTTGTTTTTTTCGTGTTTTTTTTTTTTTTCGATTATATATTTAAATAATTTATATTGTTAATAAATATTAAATAATTATTTTAAAAATCATATATGCCGGGTGGGCGATTAAGCGGCGAAGCCCGCTTTGTTGCGGGCGAGCTACGAGAACGGGCGGAGCCCGTATGCAGATATATATATATATATATTATAACCCATCTTAGCATGGAAATTTAATATTTTATATTGGAGAAAGTTAACCAATTATAAAGTATAACCATCATTGATACAATAAATGTACAGTTGCAGTTTGCGGAATTGTACCTAATGACTTGATCTATATATGACCTTGTCAAATAATTTTATATTATATTATATTATATATATATATATATATAATATAATATCATATATATATAATATATATAAATTAATTATTTATTTGACAAGTTTATTTATATTATATTATATTGTATATATATATAATATAATATAGTATAAATTTATTTTGACATATATAGATCAAGTCATTAGGTACAATCGCAAACTGCAACTGTACATTTATTATATCAATGATGGTTATACTTTGTAATTAGGTTAACTTTCTCCATATAAAAATATTAAATTTCATGCTAAGATGGGTCTGCATAGTAGCTATAATGCATATATATATATATAATATAAATTATATATATATATATAATATATTATATATATTATATATATATATATAAATATATAAAATATAAATTGTTTGACAAGGTCATATATAGATCAAGTCATTTGGTACAATCCGCAAATCACAACTTAACATTTGTTGGATCAATGATGGTTATACTTTGTATTTGGTTAACTTTATCAAATATAAAATATTAAATTTTATGCTATACTTACATCCCCATTCACATGAAACCTTGAAATGGGGATGTAAGTATAGCATGAAATTTTTTATTTTATATTTGATAAAGTAAACAAATTACCAAGTATAACGATCATTGATCCAACAAATATCAAGCTGTGATTTGCAGATTGTACCAAATGACTTGATCTATATATGATCTTATCAAATAATTAATATTATATTATATTATATTATATTATATAAACTGGCGGTAGGCCTACCCAGCCGGTGCGTCTGAGGAGGGGCTACACTCGCCAGCAACCCCATGGTCGTCAGGCGCGGACGGCCTCCCCGCCAGCGGTCCAGATTTCGGCCTCCCGGCTGGCCACGACTCTACCTCCTCCCCACACGACCATCCATGTAACACCATACCTATTATGAAGAATATAACAGTAGGTTCGGCCTGGACCCCATACCATATTAACGAATAGACAAAAGCGTTACGAAATGAAACCAAACATCCATGTAACCTATCACAGAGTTAAACTCTAGCGTAAGCATTTGAATAGGAATAACCCACAAACAGGAATGTCCACTTTATATAACTAGGAATGAAAATACATACAAAAGTATTTGGCCTTCAGGCCTTACAAACTATTGCGCTGCAGTGTTTATACAACCACATAGTTTACATACATCGACACGAATGCTGACAATACATGAAAGGAGCAAACACAACACTTGAGCCTTTGATGGCCAGCAAAGAAAAATGGCTTCAGCCTGCTATTTATTGCTCGGCTCGCAAACACCTGCACAAGTACATTCCACCAAAGGTGGCAAAACAGAACATTGATCAGCTTTAGCTGACCATAATTAAAACGACCACACCTCAATCCCTGCGCAGTGGTACACCTTTCCTGCAAGTAAGCAGTATAACATCATATAATTGTACAATCACCACAAATGATATCATGCAGGACCATACATTTTGTGCACACTTTCGGTGTACTCCCCGAGTCCCACCTCCATCATAAGTATCATTAACTCAGATGTTACAATTAAGCTTTTACCGTCAAGGCCACATTTCCTTACGGATTTCCCTAAGATGAAATAGTGCACCGAGGAGCTACCTCTTCACTGACTAGCATGAGACGGGTTCGAATCAACGTTGCTCTTGCTCAAACCACCGAAATCACACTATCACGGTGCGGATACGGCTTAACCTTTGACTATCAAAATGAAAACCAATATTATATCTTACATCCAGCACACAATGCCACCTAAGTTGGACACAGCATGCCCATCACTTTTGAATCAATGTAGTTAGTCCACGGGACATAGGCTTCACGGTCACACACAATGCAGACTGGTTTCTAACAATAGAGCAGTCGTCAGCGATATCCTTTCTTGGCAAGCAATATTAACAAAACAACAATTTTGTCAAAATTTTGGCTATTTCCTAGCGTTGGCCTCCAACACACCCTGCAACACCCTGCAGTACCCAGAACTCAAAACAACATACATTTTTACATGAAGAATTCACCAGCATGGAAAATTAAACAACACCAATCCAGGCCAACTTGTCGCATATGGGTTTCCTAAAGCATGCCTATGGTTGTACATTGATCTGGACATTATATGAAATTTCAATCAGGGACAATATAAATTGACCCATTGGAAGACACATTTTCGACCAATTAATGGAAAACTTTTCATATAATTATGGTATAACAAGAGGACTAGCATGTCGTAGTATTAAGTATGAGAATTGTTATACTTGACGATCATTTTGGCGATGTGGACTCATTGTTGATTCGGACAGAAATGCTCGCAATGCTTCCCTCTCTGCGGATCTACCTTTAGCTCGCAAATCTAAGCTTAGAATCCTATATAATGAGTGGTTAGTGCCTTCTTATTCCTTAGAGCTCTTCTTCCTTTCACTTGAGGAGAGAGAGAGAGACAGAGTGTGTGTGTGTGTTAAAGAAACATGAAGAGAAGATTAAATCTTCTAGCCGCTTTATCATCCTCGGGTTAATCCTAGCCCTTAGATCTCAAAAGTCAAATAACATGGATGACCACGGTTAATTTGAGATTTTGGCTTAAAGGTTGTCTCCGACGATAGAATCTATCGTCGGACGATATCTTAGGCGGTCGTAGTGGATCGTATCAATAGCCGCTTAACGACTAGGTGACACGCGGCATGCTATTGCCGGTGATATCACACAATCATTTGTGTTAGCTTAGTTTGTCGACTGCATCGCCGTGTCGACTGCATCATTTTGTTGACTACATCGGTTTGCGATTGCATCGCCATGTCGACTGCATCATTTTTGTTGACTACATCGGTTTGTCGAATGTAAAATTTTATCAACTACATTGGTTTGTCGACTGCATCATTTTATCAACTACTTTGGCTTTACCGTTATCACAGGTGATATCTCACTATCGTTTGGTGATATCTATAAAAGCCAGATTCTTGCTGTTTTGTAAGGATGAGAAAACTGGAGTGTTACAAATATCCTCCCCTTATAAAAATTTTGTCCCGATATTCCAGAATAAAGAAAACAACATAAAATTACAAAATATAAATTGTACTTTAGCGAAACAGATCAGGGAACTCCTCCAATGTGGTTTGTTCTTGCTTCCATCAAAGTTGGTCATGGCCGCAATTATTCTAGAGGACTTTGACCACTCGGAAGATTTTATTCCGCAATTGCTTGATATTATTGTCCTTGATGCGAATAGGCCTGACCTTCTTATTTAGCCCACCAACGACTGCCACTTTATCAACCTCAATAACATGAGTAGGCTCTTGCATAACCTTCCTCAGCACTAATATATGAAATACATTGTGCAAACTGCCTAACTCTATTGAAAGAGCAAGTCGATAGGCCGCTTCACCAACACATTCTACTATCTCAAACGTTCAAATGTTTCTAGGACTTAGGTTTTTCAAGCATCGAATCCTTGACACACCCTTGATTGGTTTGATCATCAAATAAACATAGTCACCAATAGCGAACTAAACGTTCTTATGCTTGGTGTTGTAATATTTTGGCTGCATATCATGAGCAATCAGTAATCGCTCATGTATTGTTTGAATCATCAAATTTGCTTCTTCGACATCCTTTCACTTATACAACGTTGTTTGTCCATTTTTTACCCAAGCTAAGAGTGTATGACACCTCCTAGAAAAAAGGGCTTTGAAGGGCACCACTTTAATACTCGTTTGGCATCTGTTGTTGTAGGCAAACTCAATCATATAGAGTTGCTCAAGCCACTTTTTTTGAAATCTAAGGGGCACATATGGAGCATGTCCTCCATTATTCTATTGGTCCTTTTGGTCTGACCATCTATTTGAGGATGAAAGGCAAGCTAAACTTCAGCTTTGTACCTAATAGTTTGTGGATTATACCTCAATCATTCGAAGTGAAATGCCCATCTCGGTCACTAACAATGCTACGGGGACACACCGTGCAATCGTACTACGTTATCAACATAAAGTTTTGCCAACTTTTGCATAGAATCGTCCCTCCGGTTTAAGGATAAAGTATGACACTTTCGTCAAATGGTCTACGATCACCCAAATGCATCATTCCCTTGTTCCGTTCTCGGCACATCCATACACAAAAGCTATAGAAATATCGTCAAATTTCCATTCCAGAATCGACAACAACTTTAGGAATCCACCAGGCTTCTTACATTCTACCTTCACAAGTGCGCAAGTATGACACTTTGCCACATAGAGAGCTATGTCTTTCTTCAAACCCAGCCAACAAAATAACTTTTTCATGTCCTTGGACATTTTTGTGCTCCCTGTGTGGATCGAGTACTTGGTAAAATATACCTCGTACATTAACTCCACCTCTAGTTTGACAAAATTTGGGATGGACAACCGACTTTCTTTCCCCAAAAGACCGTCTTCGAAAGAAAACTCGACAATAGAACCATCCACAGTCTCAACCGCATAGCGCTTCATGCTATCATCAAGCTCCAATACTTGTCAAACTGTGTCCATAAGATCTTATTATACTTTCGTCCAGTTTAGGCATGTATTTGCGCTTGTTCTCTTTTCCACATAAGAGATATCTAAGACCTCCAAGTCGTAAATTAGACTCTTATCATGCATCTGTATCCAGTTTGCATTTGCAGGAGCCCTGCCACTTAACACATTAGCGACTACATTTTTCTTCCCAGGAGTGTAATGAATTTGGAACGGGTAGTCCCCAAGGAACTCCGTCCACCACCTTTGTCGCATATTAAACTCCTTTTGATTCAATAAAAACTTAAGGTTCTTGTGGTCTGTAAAGATGTCAATCTTCAAGCCATACAAATAATGTCGCCAAAGCATAAGAGCTAATATCACGGTTGCCAACTCCAAGTCATGGACTAGATAATTCCTCTCTTGCACCTTTAGCTGGTGAGAGCCATTAGTAAGAACATTTCCAAACTAAAGAAGAATGCATCCTAAGCCTCCCACTGAGGCATCACTATATATTTCATATCCTTCCGTACCACATGGTGAACACAAAATTGGCGTCATGGTTAGATGACTTTTCAACTCTTCAAAAGCTCTTGCACACTTTGGCGACCAAATGAACCTCTAATCCTTCCTAGTCAAGATTGTGAGAGGTAGAGCTATTTTTTAAATGTTCTCTACGAACCGCTTATAATAGCCGACAAGTCCTATGAAACTCCTGACTACCACTACAGTAATAAAAATAGGTCAATCCCATATCGCAACTGTCTTCAATGGAACCACTGTAATACACTCTCCACTAATTGTATGACCAAAGAATATCACAGATTGTACATCTTAGTGCTAGAAATGCATCTCGACAACTATTGTGTCCATTGAGCATAATGTCCTAGATTTGAAGAAGGCCCACAACTAAATGATATACAGGTGAATGTATTTAATATATGTTCAAGTTCATTGTATGCAGGTTGTTCTCTGTTACATTGATTAGACAGACAGTCAAATTCAAAATGGCAATTGTACTCAAGACAGGTTACTAGATAAAAAAAAATCTACTAAGTCCAGAAGCATTGAGTGAACTCACTTCACTCAACGCCACAATCCAAAAAAAGTTGACAAAAATAAATGCAGTCAAAGCAGCATTGTTTCTGACAAGAAATCTGTCTAAGGATAGAAGCGTTGAGTGATGACAGTTCACTCAATGCCTACTTATTAGGAAATCTATCTAAGGACAGAAGCGTTGAGTGAAGACGGGCCACTCAACGCCGACTCAACAAGATTTTTGTCCAAGTATAGAAGTGTTGAGTGAAGACGAGCCACTCAACGCCTCATCAAGAAATCTGTCTAAAGACTGAAGCGTTGAGCGAAGAAGTTGCACTCAACGCCTTCATGCAAAGAAATTTCAACCAAATCTAGAAGCATTTAGTGATGAAGGCTCACTCAATGCCTTAACAGTTAGACAATAAAAGTCAAATGCGAAAAGTGATGAAGGCTCACTCAACGCTCGAAGATGAGAATTCTGCTAAGTACATTTGTGTTGAGTGACAAGGCTTCACTCAACTACTATGCAAATTGTTCGGAAATTACTAAGTCTAGAAGCACTGAGTCATGCTGAGGTCATCAATAAATCAAATGTCATGGGTTTTGCACGATAGATGACAAAAGTCGTCGTATGCCTTTCATACAACATTTAATGCAAAAGAAGTGTTGCAGTTGCCAACATTGACTGGCCCATACTGAACAACGAGTCGTTAATCTTCGGGATACAAAAGTGGAGTTTCGAGAAAGCAAATAGTGGTTGTTGTTTAGCTAAAAAGGAGAGAGAAAAGAAAAGTGCTTTTTAGTCATCTTCTTCCTCTCGATGAAGAGGAAGATTTTGAACAACTTGCTCTTACAGTTAGTCTGTGATTCTCAGACAGAGTTAGCTTTGGAAGATACAAAGAACTGAAGAATCATTTATCAATAGCAAGTTAAGAAAGTTCTCTTTCTAAGTAAGAATAAGAAGTAGAGCAAATCTATGTTGTTGTTCATCTTCAAGGCCACTACACTCAACTCTACTACATAAAAGTCTTGGAGAAACTGTACTCTGCAGTTGTCTTCTCAGCATAAGTAGAAACATCTTAAAGATCTACATCCTTGGTGTTGTGAAGAAGTTAGGGTTGATTCTACTCTGTTTGGAAAGGCAGACTCAAAGAATCATTTCTCTAGAGTCAATCATCAATAACAAACTCATTCTCATTTTGTAGGATCAATCTTGATCTGAGTTGTAAACCTAAAATATAAAGGATGAGTGATAGGATTTAGTTGTGAATCTGAGGTAGGGCTTGTGTGCCTGAGGTACGATTTTTTTGAGAATCTGTGGTAGGGAATGTGTGCCTAAGGTAGGATTTTATTGCAAATATGAGGTATGGCCTTTTGCCTGAGGTAGGACCTGAATAAGATCTAAGATGCTGGAGAGTTTTACTCTCTGAGTGTTGGGCTATCCTCCTAGCCTGAGTGTAGAACTTTTGATTAAGTCGGAGATAGGTGATCTAAAGGATCACTGAGTTGTAGGAGAAATTATCTCTGAGTTGTTTGGCTTTGGACTGAGGTGGGACTTGGAGGAAGCTTGAGAGATCCTGCAGGATTTATGTTGTGAGCTCTATGAGCCAAGTTTGGAGGACATTGCCTTGTCTAACACATTGTTAGAAACTTGGGAGGGAAAGTGGATGTACCTATACCATGAAACAAATCTAAATAACTTAACACTCAACACACTAAAAAAAGAAAGTAGTCATAAAGAAAAGGAAACCTATTCACCCCCCTCTAGTTGTATAGCTACTCTTGAAACAAAGACTTTCAAGTGGTATCAGGGGAGGTTGTTCAAAAAGGACTTAGTTGTCTGAACAAATATCCAAGATTAGCTAAATATTATCCCTATGAATTCAGGAGAAAACCATAATTAGTTGAGCTCAATGAAGCTTCCAGTCTGCAGAAAGGAAAACTTTGGGATTTGGAAAGAGAGGGTCAGGCTATTCATGGAAGCTTCAGACCCTAGGATCTTCATTATAGTACAAGAAGGACTTTTCATCCCCATGAAGGTCTCTGTCTTAGATGCCAATGTCTAGACTCCAAATAAGTATACTTAATTGACAAAGTATGAAGTAATCTTCACAACTATGGATAAGAGGGCATAGAACATTATTGTCAGTGCCATAGATGACTCCACCTTGCAGAACTTGGTCCACTACAAGACTACTAAATAGATGTGGGATTCTCTTATTGTCTATATGGAAGGGACAGAGGAGGTGGGGGATGACATGAAATCCCCCCTAAATTAGCAATATTAAGGATTCAAGCCAGTGAAGAAGGATTCAATAGCTTAATGCTATGAAACGTTCTTCATAATAATGAACCATCTGATCACCTAAGGAAGATAGTTCACTAATTGTGAACTGAATTACAAGTTCTTGAGATCTCTGAACAAGGAATGGGATATCAAGATTTGTGCCATCAGAGAGTTTGGCAACTAGGCAAACACTCTGCCTCAAAACTTATTTAGAAAGCTGATATCCAATGAGATGCAGCTAGACTCCAAGAAGGCGGAAGAGGATGCTGCAAGATCTATTAACAAAGGGAAGGATGTGGCCTTCAGAGCTAAAGCCACAAGAAGAAGTAGGGAAAAGACCCCAACTCCAATTAGAGTAGTAGAGTTAGAATCCTAGCTCTTCTGGAACTGAGCTGTAAAATGGAGAACTGACACTGTTCTCCAAGCAGTTCAAGAATTTTCTGAGCACGATGAGGCAATGGAAGGACAAAGGCTCTTCTACCTCCACCTCAAAGAATCCCTACTCCAACAAGGACAAATCCACAAATGACCCCTCTGGGAAAGGTATGACTCGAAAAAGAACAAATATATTAAGACTAATGTTGTTTGTTACTGTTGCAATAGCAGTGGATATGTCATTGCAAACTTTCTAGTTAAGAGGAAGTAGTAGATGAAGTCTGAAGGCAAAAATCATCACAGGGACAAGAATACTGGAAAGAGCTTCTTAGCCAATAAAAAAACCAGCCTATCTGATAGTGATTCTGAGTCTTCCAAATCAGGCGAAGAGGAGTCCTACATTGGTCTCTTGTCCATTGAAGAAAAGGTTGGTCATGTAGTTGCCACATTAGGCATAAGGACTTCACTGTCCTCAGTTGACAGTGATTGTGAAGAGGATGAGGAGTTCAGTCTCATGGCCATATCAGAAGAAAATTAGGACAATCCTAGTCCTGATGAGGTATACTCTATCCCTATCTCTCCCTCTATCTATGAGTCCATCTCATACTCTGATGCATCCACTTCCTCCATTAGGGATGAGGGATCAGATTTTGAAGATTATGTCAATCAATTGACTGACAAGTATGGTGCAATTATGGATGCTCTAAAAAAGAGCAAGTGGCTTGTGAAGATACATGCTAAGGAGATTGTCTCCCTACAGCAAGCTACTACCGTACAGTTTGGGTCAACCTCATTTCTAGCTCAAATGAGGAGGGAAGTTAGCCAACTGAAGACAACCTCAATTATCCAAATTGGGACCATCAGCTAGAAGAACAATATCATCTTGGATCTTGAAGAGAAGCTGCTTAAGTGGAGAATGATAGAGGCTGAATTCTCTAAGCCCAAGACGGTGTTGCCACTAATAGACTCCCTTACCTCTCAAAATTATAAGAGAGGTTTGGGGTATAAGTGTAGCACTAGAGCTGCCCATTTCAAAGGGAAAGTCAAAGCTCCTATAGAGCCTCAGACCACCTTTCATAAGGTAATCCTCCCTTCCAATAGGTATAACCAGAACATCATGTATGGTCACTAGAAGAATGACAATTCTTCGAATAAGAATACAAGGGTATCTTACAATGGAAGGAGAAAGGGCATGTGTTTGAGTGCACTGAAGGCTCCCCATGAGGAAATCCAGATGACCCATTATGGATAATTTGTATTTGGTGCCCCAGCCACCACAATCAATGAGAAGGCAGTGGCCTATTCTTAGGTTCCTCTGGCAAACACCTAAACTACGGTAAGTCAGCCAGTAGACCTCACCTAGTAATTTTTGAAGCCATCAACTACATGTCAGCTGTAAAGACAACATTTGTTGGTGTTACTCAGTATAAGCCATGTGCATCCACTGGCAGACTAACTTTTAGTCAGATACTTGCTGAAATAAATAAGAAAAAGGTTACTGGTCTCCCCTCTAGACAGATAGTTATTTATAGCATGTACTCTTCAAAGACTGTCTAGAAGAGGTGATATAACATTAATGAGTGTTGGTGTTGTGGTAAAGTGAGTCACTTTGTATAGACTATTGGCACAACCGTAGTGTGCCAAGGGCAACGGTGAGTCTTCCTGATAAGAATGCTTCAGGTAGACATGTGCATTTTCAAGATAATAGGAACCAAGGACCCAATCCTTTTTAGTGTCCAAAGGTAAACTAATTTGTGCTTACAAGGTAGTCAAAGTACCCATATAATGCTAACATGGTACTTGGATAGTGGATGTTCTAGGCATATGAATGGAAGAAGGAGCCATCTTAAGGATTATACTCATGTGAAGAATGGACCTAAGGTGATCTTTGGAGGTTCAGACAGAGGACTCACCAAGGTATATGGTATGATCACCAATGGCATAGTCTCCATCATAAAAGTAACTTATGTGGAAGGATTGCAACATAATCTGATTAGCATAAGCCAACTATGTGATATGGGCTATGTCATTTTCTTCCACAAGGATGAGTGTATGATCAAGAGATCAAGTGACCAAGAGGTTATTTTGACAGGCACTAAGAGTGGTAATATTTATTGCTTAAACTTCTTATGTTTGAGTATAGACACACCAGTATGTCTAGTAGCCAATGCAAAAATCTCTTATTGTGTGTAATGGCACAAGAGACTTGCTTACTTGAACTACAAGATAATTTGTAAGCTTTTTAGTGAAGGGATAGTTAGAAATGGATCCAATCTAAGATGCACCAAGGAGGGCATTTGCTCAGCATGTCAAAAGGGCAAGCAGACCAAAGCATCCTTTAAAAGAATAGGGACCAAGGATTCTTAGAGGTATTTGTACCTCCTGCATAAGGACTTGTTTGGTACTATGCCAGTTCACAGTCTAGGTAGGAAAGTCTATACACTTGTGATAGTTGACCACTATTCCTGATTTGCTTGGGTTTTCTTTCTAAAGAAAAATTATGAAACCATTTACTTCTTTGTGACCTTTGTTATGCAAATTCAGAATGAAAATAATAGTTTTGTTGTCAAAATCAGATGTGACCATGGTACTGAATTTCAATCTGAAGGCATGACAAAGTTTTGTGAAGAACAAGAAATTTATCTGGAGTTTTCTTCTCCAAGAACACCACAGCAAAATGGGATAGCTGAGAGGAAAAATAGAACTCTCATAGAAGCTGGAGGACACTATTTAGTGACACTTCTCTTTCAGAATTCTTCTAGGCTGAGGCAGTGAACATGGCTTGTCATATCTTGAATAGAGCTTCTATCAACAAGTATCACAAAAACACTCCCTATGAGATTATGAAAGGCAGAAAACCAAATCTAGCCTATCTCAGGATCTTTGGAAGCAAGTGCTTTGTGCCCAATAATGGGAAATCCTTCTTGACTAAGTTTACTGCCAAATCTTATGAAGGAATCTTTGTTGGGTATAACAACTATAACAAATCCTATAGAGTCTACAACTTGAAAAATCAAGTGGTAGAAGATTCTGTAAATGTTGTGTTTGATGAATCATCAATGATTAATAGTGAGCTGTCAATCTCTTCTAGATCTACAGGTATTGAGTTGAAGATGGAAAATCAGACCATCATGAAGTCACTTACTGCTCAAGTCGACGAGGATGTTGTGTGCATTCCTAAAGAAGGACAAGGTACATAAGATAGGGGTGAAGACTAGCCAGATCCAACCATTAAAGTTGAAGATGTTGAGAATAGAATGTGTGCGACTATTAAGAATTTGAGGGATCATCCCAGAGACCTATTTATAGGTGATTCAAGGCTAGGTGTTACAACAAGGAGTAGAAGCCTCAACATTGTTATGTATTCAAGTTTTTTATCTCAATTTAAACCAAAGATAATTGAAGATGTCAACATAGACCCATTTTGGATTGTGGTTATACAAGAAGAACTGAACCAATTCAAGAGATGGAAGGTCTAGAAGCTGGTTCATAGACCACAAGGACAATATCATTGGAACAAAGTGGATCTATAGGAATAAAATTGATGAAAATTGTGTTATAATAAAGAATAAAGCTAGACTAGTTGCCAAGCGATATAGACAAGTGGGAGGTATTGATTTTGATCAAACCATTGCACCATTAGCTAGATTTGAAGTTATAAGACTATTGCTTGCATATGCTACACATAAAGGTTTCACGGTATACCAAATGGATGTAAAGTTAACTTTCCTAAATGGTGGCCTAAAAGAGGAGGTATATATTGAGCAACCCTTGGGTTTTGTTGACTCTAACTTTCATGATTATCTATTTAATCTTAGAAAGGCTTTATATGGGATGATGGATGCACCTAGGTCATGGTATAAAACCATGTCTACTTTCTCATTGAGAACAAATTATCATGGGGAAAGATAGACAAGACATTTTTCTTAAGGGAAGTCAAGGATAAGATCATCCTTGTCTAAATTAATGTAGATCACATAATATATAGGTCTACTGATGATGGCCTATGTAAGAAGATGTTAAACTTGTGCAAGAGAAATTTGAGATTAGCAGTATGTGTCAACTCAAGTACTTCTTGGGCATCCAAATAAGATAGTTTGAGAATGGATTATTCATCTCTCAGTCTAAGTTCACTAAGGAGTTTATTAGAAAATTTAGAATGGAGAGTGCCTCCATAATGAATACTCCTTTGGGGTCAAATGTGTGGTTAGAAAAGGATGATACTGGGAAACCTATTGATGAAACATTATATAGAGGTATAATTGCTCCCCTCCTTTACCTAACTGCTTGTAGGCAAGACATTATGTTTGCTACATGTGTTTGTGTCAGATACCAGGCTAGCCCTAATGAGTCTCAATATTCTACAAGCAAAAAGAATTCTGAGATATCTTAAGGTCACACCTGATCTTGGCATGTAGTACCCAAGGAATAATGATTTTTAACTAACTGGGTATTCAGATACGGACTTTGTAGGTTATAGAGAAGAGAGAAAAAGCACCACAGACACCTATCAAATTCTAGGAAGAAGATAAGTCTCTTGAAGAAGCAAGAAGCAAACAAGTGTTGCTATCTTAATAGCTGAATCAGAGTACATCTCAGTTTATAGTTGTTGTGCATGGCTACTATGAATCCAACATCAGCTCCAAGACTATAATCTCAAGCTAAGTAGAACTCCTATGTTTTATGATTCTACTAGTGCAATCTCTATTGCTAGGAATCGCGGGTCTCATAGCAGGACAAAGCACATAGAGATCAGCTATCATTTTATTAGAGAGCATGTGGAAAGTGAAGATTTCAGTCTTGAGTTTGTCCATACAGACAAATAAGTGGCTGATATCTTCACCAAGCCACTAGATGAAGCCAAGTTCAACACCGTCGAATTTGATTTAGGAACGTTGAACTTAGTATAGCTTCATTAGCTCTTCATTTATTTTAGTTGCATGTAGTATTAATCCCTACAGGATAACAAAGATGATATGGACTAAGTGTTCAAGCATCGAGTGAGCTGAGACAACATCAGGCATCAAGTCTACTAAGACAACATCAGTTATTGAGTGTGTTGAGTTTAAGTGTACATGCATCGAGTGCATCGAGTACGTTGAGTCCACTCAACGAATACTCCAAGGGACTTCTATTTGTGGCTATCTCACGAGATTAATCCCAACCGATGATTTCCTCGTGATAATCACGTCAGGTACGTGCCTTTCAAAATTCTCAAATTGAATATAAGTATAAATAGAAGTGTGTGTGCTTAGAATAAAATACATTATTCCTAGCCATTTAGTCTTTCTATCTCCCTGCGACGAAAGCTCAAGAAATCTACAGAATTCCAAAGCACACCACTAGATCAGTCTTTAGAAAAGAACTCAATCAATAAGAACAAAGATCCATCATATGAGAAGGATGGACTCAAAGATGTTTAACTAGGGGGACATGATTGTGCTTCCAAATCAGCAAACTAGTGAGAAGAAGAAAAAGAAGGCTATACTCATCATAGAGGAAAGTACAGGAAGCAACACTTCTGAGAGCAGTAAGGAAGAGGCACATGATCCTCAGCTGTCTGATTCTTCTGAGGAAACATGAAGAGATAGGAGTGCTCAAGTTTCGTATCTTCTGAACCTGTAGCAATGGATGTCCAAGTCGGTGTCTCTCCGTCAGAGAACATTCTAGTAGAGGTGGCTGAAATGGTGACAAAAGTTATTATGGACGGGATCTGTGGAAGCATTGAGGGGAAGATTACCCAGATGGCTGCCCCTGCTGTGGGAGAGCTAGTATAATTAGTTCATGAATAGCTGGATTGCTTCATTAAAGATCTTTATAATAGGATTGCTCAAATTCCAAAAGGTCCTGAAGTGATTCCTTCTGTCCTCAAGTTGAGGGGGAGCAATTCCGTGATAAAATGAATGAGGATGCACCAGCTATAGTAGATACAAGTCAACAAATTTATATGGAGAATGCAGAGATTGAGGGGGAGATTCCAACAGATCTCCATGCTCAAGAAAATTAGGATGTCATTGAAATTTCAGAGGATAGTTAACAATATGTATGAATAGATAGATCAGGCTAAAACATCCCTGACTGTAGCTGTCTCTGGAGAAGTCATAAATGGGGACAAGGCAATGATACAGGGGGAGAAGGCAATGATTAAGGGCATCAAGGGGTAGAATGATGTTTGGGTTACCAATGTAATCAGAGGTTCAATGGGGCTTGAAAAGTACTCATATGACAACATTCCTCCAATTAGAGAAGGATTGCATGATGAACAGTATGGTGATAAGAGGGCAAATCAATATGATGACCAAGATGGTGCCTAGTGGGCTGAACCCTCTACTACTGCTAATCAGATAGCTAGAGCCAGAGGCAAGTCTATTGCTGAAGAAGAGGAAGAGAACTATCTCAGCAAGAAGAGTAAGTACTGAAGAGACAAAAAGTCAGGTGCTGTGCCACCAGATGCTGTCGAGCTAAGCAACTAAAAGGCCGCATAGAAACCTAGTAGTGGTATAGTGATCAAGGAACCTGAAACATGACATGTTTCTTGTTTTCCTTAAGGGCTTTAGGAGTGTGAACATTTTGTTATATGCACACTATCTATTTTTATAATCATATTTGTGTGTGTATCAATTTTTTCTCCTATATACTGCGTGTGTTTATCTTCTGTATATGCTAGTGTATATAGTTGGATAGGGTTTTGACTTCTTCAAATAAGGGGAGATTGTTGGGTCTATTGATCACAATGTCCTAGATTTAAAGAAGGCCGACAAGTCAATGGTATACACATGAATGTATTTAATATATTTTTAAGTTCATTGTGTGGGGGTTGCTATCTATTACATTGTTTAGATAGGCAGTTTGAGTCACAATAACAGTTGGAATCAAGACAGGTTATTGGATAGGTAGAAAATATACTATGTCCAGAAGTGTTGAGTTAAATCACTTCACTCAACGCCAAAAGCCTAAAAGAGGTGAAAAAATACATGCGGTCAAAGCCGCAGTGTTGCTAATAAGAAATCTATCTAAGGACATAAGCATTGAGTGAAGACAATTCACTCAACGCCAACTCATCAAGAAATTTGTCTAAGGACAGAAGCGTTGAGTAAAGAAGGGCCACTCAACGCATACACAACATGATTTCTGTCCAAGTATAGAAGCATTGAGTGAAGACGAGACACTCAACGCCTCATCAAGAAATCTGTCTAAGAAAGAATTGTTGAGTGAAGAAGTTGTACTCAACGCCTTCATGATGATAAATTTAAACCAAGTCCAGAAGCGTTGAGTAATGAAGGATCACTCAATGCCTTAATATTTAGACTATTAAAGTCAAATGCGTGGAGTGATGAAGGCTCACTCAATGCCTGAAGATGCAAAATTTTGCTAAGTACATTTGCATTGAGTGATAAGGCTTCACTCAACACCTATGCAGATTTTCTGGAAATTTCTAAGTCCAGAAGTGTTGAGTCATGCTGATGTCATCAAGAAATCAAATGCTGCGGGTTTTGCATGATAGATGACAAAAGGTGTCGCTCGCCTTTAGTACAACATTTAATGCAAAAGAAGTGTTGCTGTTGCAAACACCGGCTAGCTCACACTGCACAAAGAGCCATTAATCTGTGGGATATAAAAGCAGAGTTCCAAGAAAGCGAACAGTGGTTGTTGTTTAGCGAAAAAGGAGAGAAAAAAGAAATAGAGTTTTCATTCATCTTCTTCCTCTCGACAAAGAAGAAGTTTTTGAACAACTTGCTCTTACAGTTAGTCTGTGATTCACAGACAGAGTTGGCAGTTCAAGATACAAAGAACTGAAGAATCATTTCTCAATAGTAAGTTTAGAAAGTACTCTTTCTGAGTAAGAAGAAGAAGCAGACTAAAGTTATGTTGATGTTCATCTTCAAGGACACTGCAATCAACTCTACTACATCAAAGGATTAAATAAATAATGCTATGCAGTTGTCTTTGCTGTACAAGCCGAAACATCCTGAAGATTTATATTCTTGGTGCTGTGAAGAAGATAGGGTTGAGTCTACTCGGTCCAGAAAGGCAGACTCAGAGAATCATTTCTCTGGAGTCAATCATCAACAACAAACTCATTTTCATTTTATACGATCAATTTTGATCTAAGATGTAAGCCTAAAATATAAAGGCTAGGTGGTAGGATTCAATTGTGAATCTGAGGTAGGTCCTGTATGTCTGAGGTAGGGCCTTTAGCATGAGGTAGGATCTAAATCAGATCTGAGCTGTAGGAGAGTTTTACTCTCTGAGTATAGGTCTATCCTCCTAGCCTGAGTGTAGGAGTTTTGATTTACTCTAAGGTTGGTCATCTGAAGGATCAATGTGCTGTAGGAGATATTATCTCTAGTTGTAGGGATTTGACATGAGTTAGGACTTGGAGGAAGTCTGAGGGATCCTACGGGATCTATGTTGTAAGCCCTTTGAGCCGATATTGGATGAGATTTCCTTGTCTAACATAGTGTTAGAAAGGGGGAAGGGAAAGTGGATTTACCCATACCTTGCAGCACCAATATAAATACAATATTTTGTTTTGTGTTCTTGAAAGCAAGGTAAATAATTTAACACTCAACACACCAAAATAAGAAAGTAGTCATAAAGAAAAGGAAACTTATACACCCCCCTCTAGGTGTTTATCTACTCTTGAAACAAAGACTTTCAACAACCACACACACATGAGAACCAGTGGAAGGAGAAGGATGTGAGTAGCTGGTTAGTTGCAACTAAGAGAAAATAGACAAAGAAGGTTGTTGAAAACATCAACACCAGTATCCGCCTGCTGTAATGAATGTCACTATTACGGTTGGATTTCCTTTGATTAAATAATTGCAGGTGAATGGAAGGGAAAGAAAATTGGTGTGATTAGCAGACCGCAAAGCTCAAAAATTGAGACTACAGCCTGAACAAGTAGGCTACATGATTCGAGTCAGCATGTTTTGGGAGTTCCACCCACCTATTTATAGGCTTAGGGGCTTGCCCGAATGGGCAAGGCTAAAATAAACACTTTCTCGGGATATAGGAGAACCGGGCAGAGGTGACAAGATACAAACAATGAGGAAAATGACCAACTACCAGACTACGTGAATGGGCGGTTATCCCTTGCGGTCTGGAGCACTTGTCGGTCGGTTACTTATTGAGAACTGAATGAGTAGAGCGGTATAAAAATCCTGACCGAGCAGAGCAATCTAATAATCCTGACTGCCACGATCTGTGAGTATGCTTGAAGCATGGTTGCAGACTCCCGGGTAAACATGATCCCCACATATTTTTTTAATTTTCAGGAATTTCGAAACTAACCATGAGACTGCAACTACCATTAATATTTTGAGGTCTATAAATATCTGAAAAGTTACTTCAGCTTTCAAAAAATTTCTTCTGTCACGGGGAAATACTCTCCTCTAATGGTGAGTATTTTTCAGACCACAATGTCTGGTCTTGGAAGTTCATGGCTCCAGTCTTAACGCTTGATGCAAAAGATAAGTCACGGGTGAAGATGAAGAAACCTATAGCCAAGAAACCTGTAGCCCCTACCCGCACCACTAAATTATCTTAAAGACAAGATAAGACTGCAATAAATATTGAACCTCAACCGAAGAGCGCTTCTCCCCGACGGATATGAATATCCAGTCAACATGCCTGTAGTTATTGACCCTTTAAAGACCTTTGTGGTTAATCCCAAACCTCTTAATATTGATGTAATTGAATCTATCTCTGGGATAGTCATGCTGTAGATGGATTTAGGTGATGAGATTAATCAAGATTTTGAGAGGTAGAAGCTTGTAGAGAAGTCAGATGAAGAGAAGCTGGTTGAGGAAGAGAAGCGAACTATTGAATAGACTGTGACTATTACATCTCTATCTATTAGGGATGTTGTGTCTGTTCACGAATGATTGCGGCAGTTCAGCAAGATCACCACTGATAGATGACAACAGAATGAGTTGGCATCCTAGTCTAATGAGAAGAAGAGGGATTTGAAGGATACTATTGTTGATGTGCGAGTGAGCAAGAAGCTCAAGGAGAGAAAAGAGTCGAATATCTCAGTCAAGGTCAATGCAGCTAGCTTGCAACACAGACCGTGTGATAAAGAGTTCATGAGTTTGTTATGGTGACTTCTATTGTTACTACTAGCAATAAGACCATGCTATCCACGGTCAGTAGCTCCACTGACAAGATTATGTAAAGATTTTATAGGTTTTAGAGAATAACAGGTCTTTCCTAGAGGTTATTAAGCCTGTTCCAAGTGACCTGGTGACTGAGGATGATGTCCAAGTATTAGAAGAAAGAGTTGGAGAGAAGAGTATTGGAATAATTTTTGAAGGAGACAAGAAGAATTTGAGGAAGCAGATTGTAGCCTAAATGGTAGCCAAAGAAAAGGAGCATGTGGACTGGCGGTCAATGCCAGCCTTGCAAGTCTCTGTCTAACTTCTGTGATAAGAAAAACTAAAACCAGCACATATGAATATAGAGCCTCCGCCACCTTAAAGGTCTCCCCTTCAAAAAAAGAGACTGGTAAAGATTATAAATGAGACTGAAGACATCATTCTTTCGACCAGAAAGTTGGACAAGTGCAATAAAAAGGTTCATCAAGATTGTGGCAGAGAACTTAGTCAAATTGATCCTTAGAGATTAAGGCACCCTACTTTCGATAATCACCAGACCATTGTTGTAACTAGAGAAGAAGAAACCATGCAGCCTTGCGGTCTTTCTCTTTAAAATTCTACTTGAAAGTGAAGGGATAGATCAAACTAACTCTAGAGGGGGTGAATAGAGTATTAAAAATCTTTTGATTAATTTTTATAGCGATTAAAATAAGTGATATCTATATGTATATGGGCAGAAATAATACACAAAAATCACAACATAGAAAATAACAAATAGATCACATCATAGAAAATAACAAATTGGGCAACCAGATGACATAAAGATTTTATAGTGGTTCCCCTAAAACTTGGGAATATCCACTCTTCTACCACCCTATTAGGTATCCACTATAGTTTTTTGATCAGGTTCCCTGCCACCACAGGTTTTTGCTTCGTTGCCCTGTCACCACAGGATCTATTTTCAAGGGAGATCTAGTAACCCTTTGAGCTTTTGATCAGGTGCCCAAAAACCAAACTAAGTGTTTTGATCAGGAGACTTAACAACCAAGGGATTAAATTTTGAAGGGAGTTAGAAACCATTTTACAGTGAGGTAAAAAGAAAATTGATGTTGTCTTCTCTTTCTCAATGTTCTTAGAAGACTAGTGGATTGTTGTTATTGTCAAAGCTCCCACTAAGATGTAGAATAGTTCAAGAGAATGGAAGCTTTGCTCATGGTGTGGGCCTTCAAGATGAGCACTTATTCTTCCAGTAAATATCTCTGAGTGATTGAGCTTTTGTTCTCAAAATGTATGTTGTGTTGCAGGAAGAAAACTTGATGAAGAAGAATGAAGATGAACAAGATATTCTGTGTCTCTATTTCTTATTCTCAGAATGCAGATATTTTCTTTCTTCTTTTTTTGACTCAGTAAATTCTAACTGTTAGACTCTACACGACAATCTTATGAAAATATTTTATATCTGATTGCTTGATTTTGAAATTCAAATCCTTGAATTCATCTGCATATTTTCTTGGAATTGGAACGACTGAATATTGTCTTCAATGCAATTGCATAACTGTCCCAGTAAATATGTTAAGTAATAACTCTGTGAAAATCCTTAATTAATGCTAGCATGAACAACTATATTCTTGAGAATATGAGCATTAATTATCAGATTATTACTGTCTGAATATTTTAAATAATCTGAAATTGAATTGTCTTAGAGGGCCTGAGAAACTAAGAGAAAATAGTCGAACTGAACCTGGATGGAGTTAGTCAAACTAAGGAAAGTTTTCGTCGACCTAAGCTCCAAGTTCGTCGAACTGATAAATCTCCTTCGTCGAGCTGAGCTCCAAGATCGTCGAACAGAAAAAGCACTTGCCAAACTGAGCTCCAAGTTCGTCGAGCTAAGATGGCACTTCGTCGAGCATAGATACTGAGATAAGCTCAAAGTTCATCGACCTGATCTAGACTTTCGTCGAGCTCGACTCAGAGAAGGAACACTGAATTTGTCGATCTAATATCGATGATCGTCGAGTTGAGTTCAGGTATAGTCGAACTCCTTTTCCTAGAATCTTCAAAACTGTCTTGTCTCTTAAGTCTTGAGTCTCTGAAGTCTTATGCAGCCTTCTGAAGGTAGGTCTCAGTGAACTAACCTAAAGTAATTGACCTTAACTCTGGAACTAACAAAAGACTCTAGACTATACATGGTGGGTCATCAATCCTAATAGTGAACCTAGCCCAAATCACAAGTAGGGTTCTAACAATCTCTCACTATTTGGGTTTGGTCACTATGCAAAATAAAACAAACAAAAACACAAAGCAATAAAAATATCTGGCAGAACCATAAACCATTCAACAGATATGAACAAATGTGCCCTGTGAGTTTATATTTAGAAAAAATAAAAATCAAAATGCATAATCAAAAGATTAAGATTGTTTCTTTGAATCATCTGAAGAAGAAGCAGGTTTTGTGAAAACCATCTATCTTTTTGGATCAGAAGCCTGTTGTTGAGTCCTCTTAACATCTTGAGCACCAAAAATTTTTATAGATGCAGCTCTGGGCACTGTAGTTTCTGGATGTAAATTCATATATGTATCGACATTGAAAATCATTTGTTTCATCAGATACTTGTTGTTGATGCACGAAAACGGCACCGGGCAGCTAACACGGGGGGAGTGTTCGATCTCACAGGCTAGGAGAGGAGGAGGACGAAGGTTGCAGGGATAGAGGAGCAGAGGGAAGCTTCTGAGTGCTCGAGAGTGGAGCAAGCAGCTTGTTCAAGGAGTTGCGGGGATAGAGGAGAGGAGGAGCTTGATCAACAGAGAAGGTTGATTAAGAGAGGAGGAGGTTGATCAGGAGCTGTCGAGCAGATGGTTACTCTTGACGGTTGTGCTTGCAGGTTGACGCCGAGAGGAAGCTGAGCTGAGAGGAAGAGAGGGGGCCGCTAGCAGCGACAACAGCAGACTTCGCCCGCCGCTGCTTAAATGTCGCTCTTGCGATGGGCTTTCCTTTCATTTATATTGAGAGTTACATCTTGTTATACACCTTTACAAGAAAGTAATAACGGGTACAAAAGGAAGCTGACGGCTAAGGAAGAAGTGCCAGAAGAGGTCGCGCAGACTGAGCTATGGAGGCCGGCAGAGCGCGTGGACTGGTGAGTAAGAAGAGACCGCGAAGACTGGAAAGGCAAGGTCGGCAGGCCGCGACTAGAGAAGGAAGCTGGTGCGGACTGGGAAATGGAGTCCGCAGGAGTTGACTGGTTGAACTTGCATCGGGCTGCCTTCGGGCGCGAGAGCGATGAGACCTCCGTATGTACTCACATGTGAGAGTCATGGGGGCCTATTTATAGGCCTGAGGAGGTAACATCTTGCGGTGACGTTACCCCCGGTGAGACGGTAACTTGAGCGAGATGGAGACGTAGTCCGCCGGGACCGCAACAGACCGCGCGGACTGGGACTTGGTACTGAAGCCGGTGCTGCTGACGACAGAATGAGGCACTTAGTGGCGGACTGCGATGCGGGTTCGCGGAGTCCGTCACTGCTGAGCTGGGACTGTCCTCCTACTGCTGGGGTGGCAGACACTGGAGGCTAAGTGGCGGACTGTAAGGGGAGACCGCTGAGGCCGTCCCTGTTGAGTTAGACTACCTGCCCGCTACTAGAGAGCGGGAGCTGGAAGCTATGTAGCGGACTGCAAGGCGAATCCGCGGAGTCTGCTGCTGCTGAACTGAATGAGTGGGAAGGGATGCGAGCTATGGAGTGCCCGCTGAGTCCGAAGAGTCCGCAGGAGGCTGCGCGGTCTGGGACTGCCCTGAGGGAATTCTGCTGCACGGCGGACTGCGAAGAGTGTCCGCGGAGTCCGCCTCTATTGATTGAGCCCGCGCCAAGACCTTGGGCTGAGGAGAATTTGACCCTGCCGCTAGAGAAGCAGGTGAAGGCCAAGGGCGGACTACATAGCGAGTCCGCGAACTCTGCCGAGTTTGCGTCTGCTGCTAAGCTGAGTCCGCTTATGTTGGAGTGGAGAGTTTGGCTGTTGAAGCTGTTGGGGTTCACCATTGGAGGCGGACTGGAAGTCTTGATCGCACTTCAAGTCCGCCGAGCTTGAGAGGAATTGGGTATTATTGTTGTTGATTTATGCGAGTAGTGGTGGAGTTGGAGACTGCACTCCTTAGGCGGACTAGCGAAGTTGGCTGCCCATGATCCTGGGCGACAAAGTACATGCGACCTGTCGGACTGGCGAGGCAAGCCGCATGTGCTGGCGAGGCGGAGAAGGAGGTAGCCGGTTGGCGACCTGGGGGCAGGTCGCCACCTGTGCTTGGCGGTTTGGAGCGGTCTGGGTTTCTTGAAGAGAGACCTGCAGGAGCGGGCTGGAAAAGCGGCTAGTTCCTGCAAAGGACACGACCTATTGCCGGACTGGGAGGACAGGGAACCGAGTCCGGCAGAGAGGGGCCTGCGGAGACAATCTCGGTTAGGCTGAAAAGGAGCGCGGCCTGCAAGGGCGGACTGAAGAAATAGTCCGCTGCCCCTGCTGACCAAGGCGCCAAGGCGCGCGTCCTGGGCAGTCAGACCGCTGGGACTGCCCAAGCCGTGCGACCTGGGTGGACAGACAATTCTGTCCGCCCAACCTAGGAAGCGAACTCAAGGAGGAACCTGGAGCAGGCCGCTACCGACGAGCTGGCTGCCTTGGGAAGGATCTCCGATTTCGGGGTTAACATAATCCCCGCACTTTTTTAAGTTCGGAAATGAACTTCGAAAAAGTTGGAGACCCACGAAAATCGTGATCCACCCCAAAGAATAGGAGATAGAACCTGATGCTTCTCCTTAGAAGTTTGTTACTGCCTGTCTTTTTCCTACAAGGGAAAAGTGAGTATAGGCATGTATGGGAGGTACACCTTGCACGTACCTGGGTCTGCCTTTGCAAAATGAAGAAGATATATCTTCTACTGAGTTCTGCAAAATGAAGATGAGGAAAATATAGGAGCATAGTAACTTGCAAGTACTTGATTGAGGCTTGCAAGCATCTATCATATTCTGCAAAAAGAAGAGTAAGGGGTATGCAAGAAAGAAGAAATAAGCTGCAAGTACCTAAAGGGGAGCTTGCAAACATTGACTGCTTTCTGCAAAAGGGATGTTACAAGTAAATATGGGATATAAAAGAAGCTTGAAAGTACCTGTGAAGAGACTTGCAAGTGTCTATTGATCTCTGCAAAGAGAAGAGTTAGAGGCAAACATATATATGATAAAAGCTTGCAAGTACCTGGGAGAGGGCTTGCAAGTGTTTGCTGCTCTCTGTAAGGAGAAGAGTTAGAAGCAAACATATATAAGAAAGAAGCTTGCAAGTACCTATGAAGAAGGCTCGCAAGTGACAACTGTTGATGAGATAAGGTCAATATGACCAAATAGCAGAGGAAATGCCTGATGAATGTATTGGCAGAAAAGAAGCTTGTTGCACTCTGCCAATCTGAGCTAAATTACAATAGCAGGGCTTGATAATCAAGGAGAGTAAGATTCTTTGATCAATGTATGATACCATTAGCGTTTTATGAGAGTAATGAATAGTTCTTTGAATCTTCATCTGACAGCGCTTAAGCAAGCAGTGAATAAAAGATGAGAGTAAGAGAGCTTGTATAAGTAGAGAGCTTGTAAGTCATAATCTGATAGAGCTTTTGAGCAAGCAATGTATATAGGATGAGCATAAGCAGAACGAATGCTGGAAATCCTTTTGGTAGGTCGGATTAACCTGTTCACCTGTGAAAGAGTGCAGTTGACAAAAAAGAGGTCTATACTCGGAGGTGACCAAGAAAGACTGGATGCTGCCATAGGAGATCACCCGTAGGACTTATGCATCGCTTGCCTGAGCAAGGTCACCCCGAGTATAGTCCTACTCAAAGCGGGTTGGCCGCGCATCCTTTAGAAGGGCAGACAAAAAAGCATGGGAAATCCTGAAAGGAGGTGATGGACTCAAAAAGCTTTCAGGCGACCACTAAGAAGTGGGTTTGATTATCATAAAAAGAGAACACAGGATATCACTAAGAAGTGGGTTTGATTGCTGTAGAGAAAGAACACAGGCTACCACTAAGAAGTGGGTTTGATTGCCGTAGAGATAGGACACAGGCTACCACTAAGAAGTGGGTTTGATTGCCGTAGAGTTTATAGAACAAACTTCATTATGAAGATAATTGGAAAAGTATGACTGAAGGTGATCGGGTAAGAAAAGCTTTACCACTAATAGGTTTTGGAAACCGTAGTAACACTGAGTAAGTACTCGAAGCTGTTAGAGGCTTTTTCAAGGTTGCTTTTAAGCAATATATTAATGCAACTTGCCTTGATTTAGTACTTTCTCCATGAGCCTATGGAGAGCCCGACATTTTTCTGTGTCATGACCCACACACATGTGGTATTGGCAAAATAAATCCTTATGACATCTCCGAGCAGGTCGTATTGGGAGAGGCCATTCAAAACCTGGCCCCTTTTTGATGATACGAAGAGCATCCTCCATAGAGATAGTTAAGTTTGTATGCTTTCTCTTTGATCCAGCTTGCTTGTATTGACGAGAAGCAAGAGGCTCATTGTCATAAGTTTCTTGCATGGCTCCATCTAATTCATGCTCATGCAAGTCATTTTCTTGTTGTTGATCAACTGAGGCTATTTGTGAAGATGGAGCTGGTAGCAGTAGCAGTTGATCTCGAAAACAATCTTGATTCAGGAAGGAGTGTTGATGGCGCTGAAATCTTCTTCCCTTCCTTGAGTAGGGTGGAAAATCTTTCCGAGGGGATCTCGGAGATTGCTTGTGAACAGGAGGATCTTTCTCTACTAAAAGCCGGGAGACGAAGCCTGGATTGCTCTTTTCTCCTCGAATGTATGAGTTGGCTAGAGCAATCAACTCTTGGTATGTTTTTGGCGCTCGGACATTGGCTTCAAACTTGAGCGGCCCTTCACGAAGACCATGAATAATAGCCACTCGGTACATTTCTTGATCAACAGTCTCAATGTCTAAGATCTCTTTCTGGAATCTATCAATGAATTGAGATCAAGTTTCATTCTCTCGCTGCTTAATCTCAAAGAGGGCTTCTGGACCGCCCTTTCTCTTAGTTGAGGTAGAGAATCTGAGAAGAAACTCCCTTCGTAGATCAACGAAGGAAGTGATGGAGTGAGGGCGGAGGCCATAGAACCAGTCCCTCACTTGCCCATCAAAAATAGTGACAAGGAGCTTGCACTTGGTTGCATCTGAGAGAGTTTTGAGAGCAACGGCCGATTCAAAGGCTTGGAGATGCCGTACTGGATCAGTCTCTCCAGTGTAGATTGGCAACTGCGGCTCTCTGAAGTTTGCTGGAGCTGGTTCATGGCAAACGCTCTCTATAAATGGTGACGGTTCTTCTTCATCTCCTACAACATAAGGAAAAAGGGTGCATAAGGTACAACTGCAAAACAAGCAGGAGGATAAAAAGAAAAAGTTGTTGCAGGAGAAGCAGATGCAGGAACTGAAGGGTAGGTGTGACTTTCCTGAAAATTGAGAAATCTAGCAGGACTTCCCCGGGCTGCTTCCCGAAAAACATTTTGGCGAACAACAAACTCTTCACCTTGAGTTCGCAAAGGGGTTGCAGGCCCTTGAGGAAAGGTTGATGTATAAGGAGGAGGATAGACTGGCGGGAAAGCTGGAGGATAAGCTTGCTGATGTTCCAATATTGAGGCTGGATTGATCGGAGCTGCTGGAGCTGCTGCTGGTTGAGTATCTAATCATTGTGTGATTACAGTAAACATTTGGTTGATCGCTTGGAACTATTGAGCATTCTCACGGCGCGACTGCTCGAAGGATTCCCAAAGAGGATCTTCACTAGGACTTGGAGCAATGTAACGCCCCCGGTTTTTCTGTGTTGTGTTTGATCGTTGGCTGGCGTTACGATGGCGTATCTCCGGCTTTTTGCCATTGTAGAGCGTGGTCTTAGCTCTTAGGGTTCCCTGTGTAGCCTTTTGTAGCCTGTTAGCAAGATTCCCCAGCTAGCCGGAGTCCATTTGCTTGACTCGGTTTGGCCTCTTAGGGAATGCTTGTGTTTTGGCTTCGGGTGGTGATATCCCGGGTTTTGTTCGTCGAATGCTAATTTCGACTTCGTAGTTGCGTTCGTAGCGTGGGTTTTTAGCTGCGGCATAAATTTCGTCTTTTTCCGAGAAGTTTCGGGTTTCGGGTTGTTTTGATATTGAGTGTAAATAATAATTATTATGTTGATTGTTTATTATTAAAACTGATATATGTATATAGTCTTGGGTTAGAATTAGGGCTGGGTTCCTTTTATTCTTTTCCTGTGTCTCTGCTTGGAAGAAGTCGTCGCCTGTACGAGAGGAAGAGCACCGCCGGACTACCGTAGCCTTCGGACGCCGTTTTCCTGGAGATTTTGCGGTCGGAATTTGGTTTCGAGAGTGGATCTGGACTGCCCTCGCCGGGATCTGCACTCTTTCTGCTCCTCAGCTGGTGCTCTGCGGCTAGATCCGAGAGTGGGGGATGCCGCCGGCCAAGCTTTTCTGGTATTGAGACAAGTGATGTACCCTCATCCTTGCCATAGTTGATCTTAGTCTTCTTTTGATTAAAGTTTTATCTCTTTCTTCTTTAGATCTTAGGTGTAAGCTAGGGTTTGTTCCCGATCATACCGTGGTTAGTGTAGAAAGTTCCGGTTGAATCTCAGTTTTCCTGAGGGATTGTGTCTATTAGGGACAGTTTTGGTTCGGTTTAGGTCGAGTAGTTGCCATTGCCGATGGAGGTTGTACTCTAGAGAGAGAGAGAGAATCCTCGTTCTTGCATTTGGTCGTTTGCTGGATCTGGCTCCTGTAGCCAGTTGGGGTGTCGACACCGTTGTGTCGACACCGGCTAGTTGGGGTGTCGACACCGTTGTGTCGACACCAGGCCAGTCTTGGTGTCGACACTTGGTGTCGACACCGGCCAGTCGTTATGTCGACACTTGGTGTCGACACCAGCAGCGGCCGTGTCGACACCTTGTGTCGACACCGGCCGCAGTGGTGTCGACACTTGGTGTCGACACCAGCAGCGGCAGTGTCGACACCTTGTGTCGACACCGGCCGCAGTGGTGTCGACACCTTGTGTCGACATCGGCCGCAGTGGTGTCGACACTTGGTGTCGACACCAGCAGCGGCGGTGTCGACACTTTGTGTCGACACCGGCTGCAGTGGTGTCGACACTTGGTGTCGACACCAGCCGCGGCAGTGTCGACACCTTGTGTCGACACCGGCCGCTGTTGTGTCGACACTTGGTGTCGACACCGGCCGCGGTTGTGTCGACACCTTGTGTCTACACCGGTTTGTCGTGGTGTCAACAAATCACGTCGACCCTGGGTGTTGCGCTTGTTTTGGGGTCAGGGAGACTCGAGGTTGGTTTTGGTTAGGCGTGCAAGGCCGCGTCGGTTGGACCCGACGTTTTGCCTTGGGTTCCTGTGTTTCTTAGGACTGTTAGTGGGACTTTTCCCTAGGAGGTGGGCTTTGGGTGTTCGGCTAAATTTTGCATGCCGACTCTTGGGTTGTGGTAGGTGGTGGAGTTTTGGTGGCCTCTGGAGGGGTGGTTTTATGTGGAGATCTGTGGCCACCGCCTTATGCCCCGGTTTGGGTTGGTGTGTGTGGGACCCTAAAGCTGCCACTGTTTGACCCCTTAGCCCTTTTTGGGTCTGATTTTGGTTATGTATTCAGACCCATGTTTTGACCACTGCCACTTACCCACGTGTTAGGACTGTTAGTCCCTTTCCTGTTTATGCTTTCTTTTCTTTTGGCATATGTATATGTCTTGATGCTGTTGCAGGCTCTCTTGGTAAGGTATATTGGTTTTATTGCTCGCACTTGGTGTGCTCTGCGGTGTTTTTGACAGCATTCTTTTCTTACTGTCATCCCCTTTTCTTTTGCTTATAGCAGTTGGTTGCCGGGTTGGTAAACACTTCTTCTTATTTGTTAATTAATCTATTGCTCTATTTACCTTTCCGATTGTTTCCTTGCTGAGGTGTTTTTTTCTTGAATGCCTCAGGTCCAGGTTGTAGCCAGTTCAGCGGCTAGTTCTTTTGGAGGGGCTGTGGGTGGCCTCTAGGGTTGCTGAGATAGCTGATCCCCGTTTTATTGTGAGGTAGTTCCTTACTTTTCTGTATAGACATATATACTCGCTAGTGGGTTCGTGTCAGGTTGTTGACGCCCACTGGTGGCTTCTTGTGATGCTGAATATGAAATTAAACGGCTGATTTTGCCTATATGTGGTTGGTTACTTGCTTCTGGGAAGGAATTATGCTAGGTTGCATGTTAGATATTTTAAAACCTAAAAGTATTAATATATGTACTTCATGCATAACATGTTTTCTAAAACAAAGACACTATTTTTCGTCAGCGTAAAACACTATCTTATATACCTATAATATTCACCTTAGAGTTGTGCATACCATGAGTCGTCCCCCGGGGACTCTCGTGCTTATTTAGGGTGTCAACTTAATTGAACCAAAGTATTTTCTGCTGCCTATAGATATAATTTTAACTGTGGACTAGCTGATCCGCTGTGCCGAGGGATACGGCCATCCAACTTAACTGATTTTCTTTCATATTTAATCAATGTTTTTCCTTAAAATCTAACGTCTGGAGTTTTGCCTGAGCGTGTGCAGTTATCCCCTGCACGACATGGCATCACGACACGTGTTTTCTCTTACTCTGATACGATTTTTCATTGAGAAAATGCGGGTTGTGACATTTGGTATCAGAGCCAGGTTGCTTGACAAATGGTTGGGCAACCTTTCCCTTGTCTGCATTAGTGTTTAGCATCATACCATTCACACACCGATATGTCATCGGCACGTCTTGGCTGAAGCACGAACACTACACTCATGAGCATAAAGAAGTATACAGGGCATATTATGTAGTATGGGATGCATAATATGTGTTTGTATATGGATCCACCATAGGAGGCAACATGTGAGGGTTATGTAGTATGGGATGCATAACCTCACCACATGAATGCGGCTAGCACGTTTTCGTCTTTCGTTACATGGGAATGTTATGTAGTATGGGATGCATACCATTTTCATGTGTACGCCGCCCATGGCATGCACTAAGGCCTTTTTAGAATGCATAGCACATCATGCATAGCATAACATTTCATAAGCACAACGTGCCAAGCTAAAGATTTGCAAGATGACATATGTACACACATGGTTTTGAGTCAAAAAGAATACAAATGCATGCATTCATGGTTTAGGCACATGAGTTAGTATGATGGTGGTGAACCATCTTAGGATAAGCATAACATCATCATGGTAAAAACAACTCCCAGAGCAAGTTTTGCAGTTGAAGTTCATATTTAAGTGTGTTTGTCCGTACCTGGTAGTTTTGTTCTAGTTGATGGGCTAGGATTTGTTTAAAGCTTGTGCGATTTTAGGATGGCGAGACGTCCTGCGACGAGATCGACCCCACAATCCGAGGGTGAGACGTCAGGAGCGCAGAGCGATGCGTTGGAAGAAAGCCTGCGGCAGAGTATTGAGGAGTTATCGAGGCAGGTAGTGGCTATGCAGGCTCAGATTCTGTCCATTGTAGCAGTGGTGGCGGGACAGACCCCGAGAGCTCAGAACCCCGCAGAGGGGGTAGCTATTCCTGCCCCTCCTCCTCCTCCCGTGCCTTTGGTTGTGGTGCCTCCGGAGATGGCGTTCATATCCCAGTTTCAGCGGCTGAGACCCCCTACCTATGAGGGGCATGCAGATTTCATGATTTTGGATGACTGGCTGATTAACATCGAGGAGATGTTCTCTTACTCAGGGATTACGGACGATCAGAGAGTGATGCTCGCTGCCTACCAGCTCAAGGGCTTAGCAAAGAACTGGTGGCTGAGAGAGAAAGAGAGCTTAGTGGCAGGTTGCACTTGGGAGTCATTTAAGGTGATGTTGTTAAGTAAGTTTCTGCCTTCAGTCGAATGGGACCGGCTAATGAATGACTTTCTTCATTTAAAGCAGAGGAAACTCACGGTTAGTGAGTATGAGATTGAGTTTAGTAAGTTGAGTCGGTTTGCTCCGGGTCTGGTGAGTGTTGAGGCAGACCGAGTTAAGCGATTTCTGGGTGGACTAAGAAGCGACATTCAACAGTTAGCGAATGCCTATGGAGCAGTCAGTTATGCCAGCGTGGTTGAAGCTGCCTTGAGAGTTGAGGCCATTGAGAATGCCAAGAATAGAGGCCAGCAGTTAAGGAAGGATAAGCGGAAGTTCGGTGGAGGGAAGAGCCCTCAGGAACCTGATGCTGTCTCGAGAAAGAAGGTCAAAGAGATTTGTAGCTTTTGTGGCCGGCCAGTCCACCCCTTTGAGAAGTGTTTAAAAAGGTTGGGAGCGCAGAAGAAGGAAAAGGTGCACGCGATTCAGGCTGTTTCCAGCGGAGACTTGGGGTGTGCCTTGTGTGGAAGGAAGGGGCATGAGGCTGCCCGTTGTTGGTTAAAAGATAAGGTCTGTTTTCAGTGCGGCCAGAAGGGTCATCTCAAAACGAGGTGCCCTCAGACTCAGCCTATTCTGCAGCCAGTTCCCCTCCAGGCTTTGCCACCGCCTCAACAAATGGATAAAGGAAAGGGGAAGCTGAATGTGCTTTCGGAAAACGAAGCGCAGACCTCGACCCAGGTTATCTCAGGACGATTTAAGGTAAAGAACCGCTTGGCGCGCGTTCTCTTCGATTCCGGCGCTACCCACTCGTTTGTGGCTAGAGCCTTCGTGGAGCGGTTCAGTTTGGGCCTAGATCATGTTGGTGGTGCCTTGTGCGTTAAGTTCCCCTCCGGTGACTCTGTGGTTACGGACCTGGGTGTCCTAGATTGTCCGATTTTGTTGGGAGATTTTCTAGCCAAGGCAGATTTCAAGGTGATTGACCTGGAGGACTTCGACGTTATTTTGGGCATGGACTGGTTGTCAAGGTACGATACTGTGATCCAGTGCAAGGGTAAGCGCTTGGACTTCATCAAAGATAACGGTCAGCCAAGGAGCGTTTATGGATATTCTCTCCAGGAGTCTCCAGTCATTTCTGCGGTGCGTGCTCGGAAGTTGCTTGTTTCTGGCTATTTTGCCTGCGTGGTTTCTCTGGTAGGGACGATTGTTAGTGTGCCCCGCTTGGAAGAGATTCCTGTGGTGTGTGACTTCTCTGATGTGTTTCCTGACGATCTTTCCGGTCTCCCACCCGATCGAGATGTCGAGTTTGCGATAGATTTGGAGCCAGGCACGCGTCCTATTGTAAAGGCGCCGTACCGGATGGCCCCGCGAGAGCTGGAAGAGTTGCGAGTTTAGCTGGATGCGTTATTGGCAAAAGGCTTTATAAGGCCGAGTTCTTCGCCTTGGGGTGCGCCAGTGCTGTTCGTTAAAAAGAAGGATGGGTCGATGAGGTTATGCATCGACTATAGAGAGCTGAACAAGGTTACTATTCAGAACAGGTACCCTTTGCCGCGAATCGACGATTTGTTTGACCAACTGCGTGGTAGTGCCGTGTTTTCCAAGATAGATCGTCGTTCGGGCTATCACTAGTTGAGGATTCGGGAGTCAGATGTTCCGCGGACGGCGTTCCGCTCTTGTCATGGGCATTTTGAGTTTTTGGTTATGTCATTTGGTTTGACTAATGTGCCCTCAGCTTTTATGGATTTGATGAACAGAGTTTTCAAGGATTTCCTAGATAAGTTCGTGATTGTCTTTATAGACGATGTTTTGGTGTATTCTAAGGATGCGGAGGAGCATGATCAACATTTGCGGCTGGTCTTGGCGACTCTGAGAGACCACAAGTTATACGCCAAGCTGAGCAAATGTGAGTTTTGGTTGCCTCAAGTTTCTTTTCTAGGCCACGTGATTAATAAGGAGGGAATATCGGTGGACCCAGAAAAGATCGCTGCGGTTATGGAATGGGCGAGACCTGTTACCCCCAAAGAGATCAGAAGCTTCTTGGGTTTGACTGGTTATTATAGAAGATTTGTAGAAGGCTTCTCTACTTTGTCCGCGCCATTGACCAAGTTGACGCAGAAGAACGTAGCTTTTATATGGGATGGTAAGTGTGAGAAGGCTTTTGAGGAACTAAAAAGAAGGCTATGTTCGGCTCCAATTTTGTCTTTGCCTACAGAGGGTCGTGAGTATGATATATATGTGGATGCGTCGCATGTCGGTCTGGGCTGCGTTTTGATGCAGGGCGGAAAGGTGATTGCGTACGGGTCGAGGCAGCTAAAGACTCACGAGAGGAACTACCCTACGCATGACCTGGAGTTTGCAGCTGTGATCTATGCGTTGAAATTGTGGAGGCATTTGCTATATGGCGCGCAGTGCAAGATTTTCATGGATCATAAGAGTTTGAAGTATGTCTTCACTCAGAAAGAATTGAATCTGCGCCAGCGGCGGTGGTTGGAGTACGTGGCCGACTATGATGTCGAAATTCAGTATCATCCGAGCAAGGCAAATATGGTGGTTGGTGCCTTGAGTCGCAAGTCAGGTAAGATTTTTAATCTTTCCGCCGAGCGTCTATTGGAAGAGTTTCTTTTGATGGGCATTTCTGTGGGAAGTTGTGATTCGCAGAGTAGCATAGTAGTAGCAGAACCTTCGTGGATTACGCTTACGAGACTGCATCAGAAGGACGATCTCGATCTTCTGCATTTGTATCTTCGAGCTGAGAAGGGTGAATTACCAGACTTCTCTATAGATGACGCGGGTACCTTGAAGTACCGTGGCAGGTTTTGCATCCCCGCAGTTGGAGACATCCGGGATATGGTGTGCAGAGACGCCCACGGATCTAGTGTTGCCTACCATCCAGGGTCTACCAAGATGTATCATGATTTAAAACAGATTACCTGGTGGTGCGGGATGAAGAACGACATAGCCAGATTTGTTTCAGAGTGTTTCACTTGCAGGCGTGTGAAAGCCGACCATGGGAGGCCTGGTGGCAAGCTGACTCCCTTGGAGATTCCGATGTGGAAGTGGGAGAGTATCTCGATGGATTTCATTACCGGCTTACCGAGATCGCCTAAGGGGCATGATTCAGTTTGGGTAATTGTAGACAGATTAACGAAGAGCGCTCATTTCGTACCATTTAAGATCGATTGTCCGATGAGGAAGATAGCCGAGTTGTATCTGGAAGAGGTTGTCAGATTGCATGGTGTATCCGTAAGTATCATATCAGATCGAGACTCCAGGTTCACGTCTCGTTTTTGGAAGAGCCTTCAAGAAGGGTTGGGTATAGATTTGAGGTATTCCACGGCTTATCATCCGCAGACCAATGGTCAGACAGAGCGAGTAAATCAGATTGTGGAAGATATGATCCGATGTTATATTCTGGACCACGGAGGAGCGTGGGACGAGCGCTTGCGGCTTATGGAATTTGCATACAACAACAGTTATCAAGAAAGCTTGCAAATGGCTCCCTTTGAAGCTTTGTATGGGAGGCGCTGCAGGACTCCCTTGTTTTGGGTTGAGCTTGGCGAGGGACCTTTGTTCGGTCCAGAAGCGCTCGAGGAGATGGAAACCGCTGTGAGGCTTATTCGGGAAAAGCTTCGGATAGCCCAGGAGAGATATGAGAAGAACGCCAATCGGCGTAGATCGGACTTGGAATTTGCTATGGGGGACTCGTGTTTTTAAAGGTCTCCCCGTTGATTGGAGTCAAGCTATTTGGCAAGAATAGGAAGTTGGACCCAAGGTATGTGGGGTCGTTTCCGATTGTTGAGCGGATTGGGGTATCAGCCTACAGGCTGGATTTGCCCACAAATTTCCCTAGCGTGCATGATGTCTTTCACGTCAGTCAGCTACGAAAATGTGTGGTAAATGGCATGCAGGTATTGGATTCTGTGCCTCAGTTGGAGCCAAATCTTTCTTATGTGGAGGTGCATGTTCGCATTTTGGATTCTCAAGTTCGGGCGTTGCGGAAGAAGACTATTCCTATGGTTAAAGTTTTATGGAGAAATCAGGATTTGGAAAGCGCGACTTGGGAGTTGGAGTCGGCTATGAGGGAGGCTCACCCTCATCTATTTCCCTGATCTTGTGCTTGGTATGTTCTATTTTATTTATTTATATAGCCTTATTCCTGGCTCCTTCTCTCTCCTTCTATATACGAGTGTTGTGAGTAAAGTTTCGGGACGAAACTTTCTTTTAGGGGGAGTGGCTGTAACGCCCCCGGTTTTTCTGTGTTGTGTTTGATCGTTGGCTGGCGTTACGATGGCGTATCTCCGGCTTTTTGCCGTTGTAGAGCGTGGTCTTAGCTCTTAGGGTTCCCTGTGTAGCCTGTTTGTAGCCTGTTAGCAAGATTCCCCAGCTAGCCGGAGTCCGTTAGCTTGACTAGGTTGGGCCTCTTAGGGAATGCTTGTGTTTTGGCTTCGGGTGGTGATATCCCGGGTTTTGTTCGTCGAATGATAATTTTGACATCGTAGTTGCATTCGTAGCGTGGGTTTTTAGCTGCGGCGTAAATTTCGTCTTTTTCCGAGAGGTTTCGAGTTTCGGGTTGTTTTGATATTGAGTGTAAATAATAATTATTATGTTGATTGTTTATTATTAAAACTGATATATGTATATAGTCTTGGGTTAGAATTAGGGCTGGGTTCCTTTTGTTCTTTTCCTGTATCTCTGCTTGGAAGAAGTCGTCGCCTGTACGAGAGGAAGAGCACCGCCGGACTACCCTAGCCTTCGGACGCCGTTTTCCTGGAGATTTTGCGGTCGAAATTTTGTTTCGAGAGTGGATCTGGACTGCCCTCGCCGGGATCTGCACTCTTTCTGCTCCTCAGCTGGTGCTCTGTGGCTAGATCCGAGAGTGGGGGATGCCGCCGGCCAAGATTTTCTGGTATTGAGGCAAGTGATGTACCCTCATCGGTGCCATAGTTGATCTTTGTCTTCTTTTGATTAAAGTTTTATCTCTTTCTTGTTTAGATCTTAGGTGTAAGCAACGGTTTGTTCCCGATCATACCGTGGTTAGTGTAGAAAGTTCCAGTTGAATCTTAGTTTTCCTGGGGGATTGTGTCTATTAGGGACAGTTTTGGTTCGGTTTAGGTCGAGTAGTTGCCATTGCCGATGGAGGTTGTACTCTAGAGAGAGAGAGAATCCACGTTCTTGCTTTTGGTCGTTTGCTGGATCTGGCTCCTGTAGCCAGTTAGGGTGTCGACACCGTTGTGTCGACACCGTTGTGTCGACACCAGGCCAGTCTTGGTGTCGACACTTGGTGTCGACACCGGCCAGTCGTGGTGTCGACACTTGGTGTCGACACCAGCTACGGCAGTGTCGACACCTTGTGTCTACACCGGCCGCAGTGGTGTCGACACTTGGTGTCGACACCAGCAACGGCAGTGTCGACACCTTGTGTCGAAACCGGCCGCAGTGGTGTCGACACTTGGTGTCGACACCAGCAGCGGCAGTGTCGACACCTTGTGTCGACACCGGCCGCAGTGGTGTCGACACTTGGTGTCAACACCAGCTGCGGCAGTGTCGACACCTTGTGTCGACACCGGCCGCAGTGGTGTCGACACTTGGTGTCGACACCAGCAGCGGCGGTGTCGACACCTTGTGTCGACACCGGCAGCAGTGGTGTCGACACTTGGTGTCGACACCAGCCGCGACAGTGTCGACACCTTGTGTCGACACCGACCGCTGTGGTGTCGACACTTAGTGTCGACACCGGCGGCAGTTGTGTGGACACCTTGTGTCGACACCGGGTTGTCGTGGTGTCGACACATCGTGTCGACCCTGGGTGTTGCGCTTGTTTTGGGGTCAGGGAGACTCGTGGTTGGTTTTGGTTAGGCGTGCAAGGCCGCGTCGGTTGGACCCGACGTTTTGCCTTGGGTTCGTGTGTTTCTTAGGACTGTTAGTGGGACTTTTCCCTAGGAGGGGGGCTTTGGGTGTTCGGCTAAATTCTGCATGCCGACTCTTGGGTTGTGGCAGGTGGTGGAGTTTTGGTGGCCTCTGGAGGGGTGGTTTTATGTGGAGAGTTGTGGCCACCGCCTTTTGCCCCGGTTTGGGTTGGTGTGTGTGGGACCCTAAAGCTGCCACTGTTTGACCCCTTAGCCCTTTTTGGGTGTAATTTTGGTTAGGTATTCAGAACCATGTTTTGACCACTGTCACTTACCCACGTGTTAGGAATGTTATTCCATTCCTGTTTATGCTTTCTTTTCTTTTGGCATATGTATATGTCTTGATGCTGTTGCAGGCACTCTTGGTAAGACATATTGGTTTTATTGCTCGGACTTGGTGTGCTCTGCGGTGTTTTTGACAGCATTCTTTTCTTATTGTCATCCCCTTTTCTTTTGCTTATAGCAGTTGGTTGTCGGGTTGGTAAACCCTTCTTCTTATTTGGGTGTTCTTTTCTTGAATGCCTCAGGTCCAGGTTGTAGCCAGTTCAGCGGCTAGTTCTTTTGGAGGGGCTGTGGGTGGCCTCTAGGGTTGCTGAGATAGCTGATCCCCGTTTTATTGTGAGGTAGTTCCTTACTTTTCTGTATAGACATACATACTCGCCAGTGGGTTCGTGTCAGGTTGTTGACGCCCACTGGTGGCTTCTTGTGATGCTGAATATGAAATTAAACTACTGATTTTGCCTATATGTGGTTGGTTACTTGCTTCTGGGAAGGATTTATGCTAGGTTGCATGTTAGATATTTTAAAACCTAAAAGTATTAATATATGTACTTCATGTATAACATGTTTTCTAAAACAAAGACACTATTTTTCCTCAGCGTAAAACACTATCTTTTATACCTATAATATTCACCTTAGAGTCGTGCATAACATGAGTCGTCCCTCGAGGACTCTCGTGCTTATTTAGGGTGTCAACTTAATTGAACCAAAGTATTTTCTGCTGCGTATAGATATAATTTTAACTGTGGACTAGCTGATCCGCTGTGCCGAGGGATACGACCATCCAACTTAACTGATTTTCTTTCATATTTAATCAACATTTTTCCTTAAAATCTAACGTCTGGAGTTTTGCCTGAGCGTGTGCAGTTATCCCCTGCACGACGTGGCATCACGGCACGTGTTTTCTCTTACTCTCATATGATTTTTCCGTTGAGAAAATGCGGGTTGTGACAAGCAAGGTTCTCAGCTGAGTGATGATCTGATATGGTTAACTATCTCTGTTCACCATCTGATCGGATCTGAAGGTCGTGTGTTAACTGTTGATGCACGAAAATGGCACCGGATAGCTAACACCGGGGGAGTGTTCGATCTCACAGGCTAGGAGAGGAAGAGGACGAAGGTTTCGGGGATAGAGGAGAAGAGGGAAGCTTCTGAGTGCTCGAGAGTGGATCAAGCAGCTTGTTCAAGGAGTTGCGGGGATAGAGGTGAGGAGGAGCTTGATCAACAGAGAAGGTTGATCAAGAGAGGAGCAGGTTAATCAGGAGATGTCGAGCAGACGGTTACTCTTGACGGTTGTGCTTGCAGGTTTACGCCGAGAGGAAGATGAGCTGAGAGGAAGAGAGGGGGCCGCTAGAAGCGGCAACATCATACTTCACCCACCGCGGCTTAAATGCCACTCTTGCGACGGGCTTTCCTTTGATTAATATTAAGAGTTACAGCTTGTTATACACCTTTACAAGAAAGAAATAACGGGTACAAATGGATGCTGGCGGCTAAGGAAGAAGTGCCAGAAGAGGTCGCGCGGACTGAGCTATGGAGGCGGGCAGACCACGCAGACTGGTGAGTAAGAAGTGACCGCACGGAATGGATTGGCAAGGTCGGCAGGCCGCGACTAGAGAAGGAAGCTGGTGCGGACTGGGAAATGGAGTCCGCAGGAGTTGACTGGTTGAACTTGCAGCGGGCTGCCTTCTGGCGCGAGAGCGATGAGACCTCCGGATGTCCTCACATATGAGAGGCATGGGGGCCTATTTATAGGCACAAGGAGGTAACGGCTTGCGGTGACGTTACCACTAGTGAGACGGTAACTTGAGCGAGATGGAGATGGAGTCCACCTGGTCCGCAACAGACCGCGCGGACGAGAACTTATTACTGAAGCCGGTGCTGCTGATGGCAGAATGGGGGACTTAGTGGCGGACTGCGATGCAGCTTCGTGGAGTCCGTCACTGCTGAGCTGGGACTGTCCGTCTACTGCTGGGGTGGAGGACACTGGAGGCTAAGTGGCGGACTGCACGGGGAGACCGCTGAGTTCGCCCCTGTCGAGTTGGACTACCTGCCCAATGTTGGAGAGCGGGAGCTGGAAGCTATGTGGCGGACTGCAAGGAGAATCTACAGAGTTCTCCACTGCTGAACTGAATGAGTGGGAAGGGATGCGATCTATGGAGTGCCCGCTGATTCCGCAGAGTCCGCAGAGTCCGCAGGAGGCTGCGCGGTCTGGGACTGCCTTGAGGGAATTCTGCTGCCTGGCGGACTATGAAGAGTGTCTGAGGAGACAGCCTCTACTAATTGAGCCCGCGCCAAGACCGCGGGCTGAGGAGATGTTGACCCTGCCGCTAGAGAAGCAGGTGAAGGCCAAGGGCAGAATACATAGCGAGTCCGCAGAGTCCGTCGAGTCCGCGCCTGGTACTAAGTTGAGTCTGCTTATGTTGGAGTGGAGAGCCTGGCTGTTGAAGTTGTTGGGGTTCACCAATGGAGGCAAACTGGAAGTTTTGATCGCACTTCGAGTCCTCCGAGCTCGCGAGGAACTGGGTATTGTTGCTGTTGATTTCTGCGAGTAGTGGTGGAGTTGGAGTCCGCACTCCTTAGGCTGACTGGCGAAGGTGGCTGCCCACGCTACTCGGCGACAAAGGACATACGACCTGCCGTACTGGCGAGGCAGGCCGCATGTGCTGGCGAGGCAGAGACGGGGGTAGCCGGTTGGTGACTTGGGGGCAGGTCGCCACCTGTGCTTGGCGGTTTGGAGCGGTCTGGGTTTCTCGAAGAGCGACCTGTAGCAGCGGGCTGGAAAAGCGGCTAGTTCCTGCAAAGGACACGACCTATTGCTAGACTAGAAGGACAAGGAACCGAGTCCGGCAGAGAGGGGCCTGCGGAGACAATCTCGGTAAGTCTGAAATGGAGCACGACCTGCAGGGGTGGACTGAAGAGACAGTGCACTTCCCCTGCTCACCAAGGGGCCAAGGCGCGCGGCCGGGGCGGTCAGACCGCTGAGACCGCCCACGCCGTGCGACCTGGTCGGACAGACAATTCTGTCCGCCCAACTTAGGAAGCGACCTCCAGGAGGAACCTGGAGCAGGCCGCTACCGGCGAGCTGGCTGCCTTGGGAAGGATCGTCGATTTCGGGGTTAACACTTGTCCAGCTCCTTCTTTCTGTATGATGACATTATTGAAAATTGTTATGTATCATTTCCTTCTTCTTTGGCCTTTCTTATCTGAGATAGTCCAATAAGCTCTTGAAAACTGTCCATGCCGAAATTAGGATCTTGAAAACTATCCTTTCCTATCTGAGATAGTCCTATATGCTCTTAAGAGACAAGACAGTTTTGAAGATTATAGAAAAAGGAGTTAGACAATAGCTGAACTCAGCTCGATGATCATCGATCTCATTGAACTAACCTAAAGTAATTGACCTTAACCCTGGAACTAACAAAAGACCCTAGACTATACATGGTGGGTCATCAATCCTAATAGTGAACCTAGCCCAAATCACAAGTAGGGTTCTAACAATCTCTCACTATTTGGGTTTGGTCACTATGCAAAATAAAACAAACAAAAACACAAAGCAATAAAAATATCATGCAGAACCATAAACCATTCAGCAAATATAAACAAATATGCATGGTGAGTTTATATTTAGCAAAAATAAAAATCAAAATGCATAATCAAAAGATTAAGATTGTTTCTTTGAATCATCTGAAGAAGAAGCAGGTTATGTGAAAACCATCTATCTTTTTGGATCAGAAGCCTGCTGTTGAGTCATCTTAACATCTTGAGCACCAAGAATTTTTATAGATGCAGCTCTGGGCACTGCAGCTTCTGGATGTAAATTCATATATGTATCAACATTGAAAAGCTTTTGTTTTACCAGATACTTGTCCAACTCCTTCTTTCTGTATGATGACATTGTTGAAAATTGTGATGTATCATTTAATTCTTCTCTGTCCTTTCTTATCTGAGATAGTCCTATAAGCTCTTGAAAACTGTCCATGCTGAAATTAGGATCCATTTTTGGATCATACGTTAGAGAAGGAGGTCCCTCTAGACTGGAACCTTCTTTTTGATTTTCTTCAGATTTTTGTTGCTGACTGCTCTGCTTCTTATATTTATATTTACTGATTTAAGTGTTATGTTGCTGCGTGCTGTAGGATGGTCTAGATTTATAGGAAGATGATATATACCTTTGTCCTTGAGAAATACTGTCAGCTGATCTAGCTATAGGAGGAAGAGAAGGAGGACCTCTCCTATGCTGTGGAGGAGGACAGTATCTCCTTCTCTTCTTCATAGATTTCATTTCATTTTTAGAATATCTCATCCAATTAGGAGTATCTGGAGTGAGTGTGATGTTATGCAAAATGTAATAAGGAGTGTCAATAGTGGGATTTTGTTTTGGTACAGCCTTTGTTGGAGCCTTTCTCTTGGCTTTTCTCTTCTTAGAACTGTAGTCATCTGACTCATCAGATTCATCAACATAAGAATCATCTACAAGATTATCATATAAAGCAAGCATCTGTTTGAGCACTGCATCAGATAATATAGGAACAGCCAATGGCTCTATGGCTTCAGCCATACATTCTTCTTCATCCTGACGCTGTACATCTGGATCTATTGTTTCTGTATCTATATCTTCAATTATGAGATCATCAAAATTAGGCATAGGGGACTCAGCCCATCCAAATGTTGGAGGAGAATTAGCCTTTGGCTCTGGAGTATCTATATGCTCTATAATATCTTATTTAACTACAGAATTTGTCCATATTTGTTCCAATACTTGAGGACTAACATGTGTAGTGTAACTGACAATAGCTTTAGAGTAATAATCAGAAACTGGTATACATTTGTGTAAAGTATCAAAATATTGTAATAAAGAATAGATATCAACTGTGGGATTAAGAATGAAATCACAAACAATTTTTATTACTGCATCAAAAGATTCTTCTTCAAGGTCTGGCATATCAGTGTCATCATCAATTATTTCAACTATTTATATTGCTTTTGGAATTGCTGGAATTGTTGTTGTTGCTGGAATTTCTACAGGAATGTCTGGAGCTTCTTCATGGAACATCTCCCATTTCCTGGTTTCAGAGAGTCACGAACTCAGGCCCCTAGAAGAAGGAGGGACAGAAGAGGAAGAGGCAAGCTTTGAAGTAAGTGTAGAGATGGAAGCAGTAAGTGGAGCAACAGCCTCACTTATGAGCTTCTTCAGAGCAGGTGAAATGAATTTAAGAAGATCATTTGCAATGTCAGAAAAATTTAGATACAATTGATCTGGAGTAGAGGAGGTATAGGTAGATTGGTGTCCACAGTTTGAACAGATGGAGAATCCTAAAGGGATGTCTGAATGTGGGATGGATGGTAATGTTAGTGCAACATTTGATGGAGGGATATCCTAAGTAGGTGAATGATGTGGAGAGTGAGGTGGAGGTGGTGTATCCTCAAAAATGTGGGTTGGTGATTGTGGTTGAGATGGCAAGTCTGTAATGACTGTGGATGGTTGTTGAAAGTCTGTTGGAATATTGGAGGTGGAGATATCTGGGAGTATAGTATCTTCCTGAATGGAGGGATGTTGTGGAGATGGTTGTTGAAGTGTAGTAACATCAACAAGGGGAGTTGATGAAGGATATATTGAATGTTGCTGATATGGAGGTGGAAGAGAGGGAATATGAGGAGCAGGACCTTCCTTAGGGGTTGGAGATGTGGCTGCAGCAGCCTTGGTGTCCTCTGAAGCTATCCTAAAAGAATTGGTAATAACCCTCTCCCATCTGCCAAAGAGGGCATATGTAAGACTCTTGGAAGCATTTATAAAAATGGTCTGGGAGACTAGGAGTTCAGGGCACTTGGCTTGCAGGAAGATGCCCAAAACTCTTCCATAACCAACATCTTCCTTGTTTATTTTCTTCTTAATTGATTCAAATAGAATCCGTCCCCAATTCATTGATTTATGATTGACTAAGGCAATCATCACCAAGAACTGGTGCCTAGTTATGTAGTCATGGGCAGAATGCTTACACAAGAAGACTTTCCCAACAATATCAGCCAAGAACTTATATTCAGTAGCCAAATGTTTCTTCAGTAATTTATTAGGGTTTCCCTAGGAGTGACCCATGATTCCTAGAATATCTTCAAACTTATTGCTAGATAATTCAAAATCATCTTCCCCATTTATAAAACCAAAAACTTCTATTAGAATATCAGGGGTAAGAGAAATCTGATGACCAGAAATTGATCCAGTAATTGAGGTTTGGTCTGGGAAAGCTGCTGTGAATACCCATTCTTTAATTTCCTGTGCTGGAAGCTTGTTACTTAATGTCATGAACTGCCTCAACTGCTGTGCCTCAAACAACTGAAGTATGTCTTTGAAGATTTGATCAGAATGATTGAACGAATCGATGTCGATGTCGAATCCTACATCGAACTTCATGCGTGAAAGTGTCGCCGCTGAAATCGTCATGCCTGCAAAATCCAAAGATCAAGTGCACGAGAACTGGAAAGCGCGGGATGGAGTTTGATGAAAAACCTATTATATGTTTTCAGAAGATGAAAAGACAAACTCCGTCCAACGAAAAAAGAAAAACTTCAAACTTAGTTCGACGAAAAATTTCATGAAGAAATAAAAGAGTCGATCTCAGTTTGAAGAGGGGGAAAATAGATCGTCGTACTCCGTTCGACGAAAAATTTGCCGAAACAAAATCGTCGATATCCATTCTACGAACAGTTTCACAAAGAAAAATTTGTTGATCTCTGTTCGACGAACTATTCACAAAGAGTTCATAGATCATCGATCTCGGTTCGATGAACTGTATCCTAATCATTGAACTCAGAACAAAAATTAAATTAAGCCTTCCCCATTTATCATGCCTAGCTGATTTAGGAAAAACAAATGTTTCTTCTCATCTATAGGCTTGGTGAAGATGTTTGTTCTTTATAAATCAGTAGGCATAAACAAAAGGTTAATTTTATTTTTGTCTACAAAATATCTAATGAAATGATGTCTAATTTCTATATGTTTGGTCCTACTATGATGCACAATATAGTTGAATTATTTAGATTGAGACCAAAATCCAGGAGTTTGTTTTGAATCCACAAAATTTTTGAACAACAACTACCAGCTACTATATATTCAGCTTCAGCCGTTGAAGTTGACATAGATGTATGTTTCTTACAAAACCAAGACACAAGCCTATCACCATGAAACTGGCATGTTCCTGATGTACTTTTCCTATCAACTCTACATCCAGTAAAGTCAGCATCTGAGAATCCAATTAAATCAAATTCTGACTCAGTTGGATACCAGAGTCCTAGATTTGGAAAACCCTTTATATATCTCAAAATCCTTTTTCGTAAAATTAGATGAGATTTTTTAGGGTTCACCTAAAACCTAGCACAAAGACATGTATCAAACATTATATTTGGACTACTAGCTATGAGATACAACAAGGACCCAACAATAGTCCTTTATGTTTTCTGATCAACTTGCTTTCCCTATTCATCAGAATCAATCACAATATTGGAAATCCATGGGTATTTTCATAGCTGAGGCATCATACATCCCAAATCTCTTAATTAGCTTCTTACCATATTTAGATTGGGAGATGAAAATGAAATCAGGGGATTGCTTTACTTGATGACCAAGGAAGTAGGAAAGCTCACTCATGCTACTCATTTCAAACTTGGAATGCATCAGATCAGAAATTCTTTTGGATAGTTTGGAATCAGTAGAGCCAAAAATAATGTCATCTACATATATTTGTACTATCAAAATTTTATTTTATGATGCTTAATAAACAAAGTCCTATCTACAATGCCCCTAGTGAACTTATGCTCTAAAAGAAAGTTAGTTAGGGCCTCATACCAAGCTCTTGGAGCTTGCTTTAAACCATATAGAGCTTTATGCAAATTAAAAACAAAAGAGGGATGAGTTGGAGAGATAAACCTGGTGGTTGCTCCACATATACTTCCTCTTTGAGTTCACCATTAAGAAAGACACTTTTGACATCCATTTGGTAGACTTTGCATTTCTTGTATGCTTCATATGCAAGGAATATTCTGATAGCCTCCATCCTTGCAACAGGGGCAAAGGTCTGATCATAATCAATTCCTTCCTCTTGTGAATATCCTTGAGCTACCAATCTTGCTTTATTCCTTACAAAAGATCCTTGAGCATCCAACTTGTTCCTAAAAACCCATTTACTTCTAATGACTCGGTAGTCTTTGGGTCCTGGAACTAAATCTCAAACTCTACATCTCTCAAATTAATTGAGCTCCTCTTGCAATGCAATAATCCAGTGGGGATCTTGCTTTGCATCTTTTATGGATTGAGGTTCAGTCTGAGATATGAAGAAGGCATGCATCAAATCTTGGTTGATTTGATGTCGTGTTTGCACACCAACTGATATGTCTCTAATAACTTAAGATATGGGATGATCTCTAATTGTGACAAAACCATTAGGAGGAGTTGGTTCATCAACAGCTTGGGAAATTAATTTGTCTTGTGGAATTATGTTAGCTGTTGTTGGTTCAACTGTTCCAACAATTTCTTCATCACTGTCTTCATTAGTCTGTGGAGATGGATGAGATGTAACCTCTTGGGCGAGGTTTAAGTCATCCAATTTCTCACACAGAAAAGGTACTTGCAATGTATCTCTGCTAGAAGAATCCTTCTCCTTGTAAAATATGTTAGCTTCATCAAAAGAAATATGTACAGATTCTTCCATTTTAAGGTTGATTTATTAAATACCCTATAAGTCATGCTGATTTAGGAATATCCAAGAAAAATTTCCTCTGCAGCTTTGGCTTCAAACTTTCTAAGATGTTCCTTGTTATTATTGTGAATATAACATCTACAACCAAATAATATAAAATATTCTATTTTAGGTTGCTTCCCTTTGAGCAATTCATAAGGAGTCTTACCCTTCAGTTTATGTATTAAACTTCTATTCAGAACATAATTTACTGTGCTAACAGCCTCTGCCAAAAAGGATAATGACAAGTAAGCATCTTCAAGCAATGTTCATGCAGCTTCAATAAGGGTTCTATTTTTCCTTTCTACTACCCCATTTTGTTGAGGAGTTTTAGGAGCAGAGAAGCAAAGCCTGATACCTTCCATCTCACAGAATTTTTGCATAAGAAGAGATTCAAACTCAGTACCATGTTCACTTCTAATCAATACAACTGGAGTAGAGTACTCAATCTTTATGCTCCTAAGAAATTCTGTAAGAACTTTAAAGTTATCTGACTTGTTTCTCAAAAAGAACACCCAAGTCAATCTAGAGATGTCATCTACAATAACTAGAGTGTAAGATTTCCCTCCCAAACTTTGTACAGGAATGGGTCCAAAAAGATCCATGTTTAGCAAATACAAAATTCTGGGTGAATCACTCTTATTAATTGATTCAAAACTATTTTTAATTTGCTTTCATAATTGACAAGCCATGTAGAGTCTTTCCTTCTTATGGGGGCCAGAAGGCAATCCTCTAACAAGATTGTCCCTAGATAGTTTAGCAATATTTCTTAATTCTGTATGTCCTAGTCTTTTATGCCATAAGTCATTAGTATTACTAATCTGATTGAATTAACAAATTTCTGAAATGGATGACTTAAAATTTACTACATAAATGTTACCTTGTCTAATTCCTTTTAAAACAATTTTTTTATTATAAGTAATAGTACAACAAGATTGATTAAATGATACCTGATAACCTTCATCACATAATTGACTTATGGATATCAGGTTATGCTTGAGTTCACTCATATAGGCTACATTCCTGAAAGTGACAGCTCCAACATTGACATTCTCATACCATTTTGTTTGACCACAGTTGGAGTCTCCAAAGATCACCTTTGGTCGAAGCTTTGACTTGTAATCAGTTAAATTTCTTTTGGTGCCTGTCATATATTTTGAGCACCCACTATCTAAGTACCATTGTTGCTCTGTGGTAGGATAGTCCTTCACCTGCATGAAAATAAATTAGGTGTTCTTGACCCAGGTAAACTTGGGTCCAAGATTCTTCACAAATTTATAGCTGGAAATGTAAGAAAATTCTGGTTGGTCTTTATATCCTAAGGGGTGAAATCTTCTAGTTGGAATTACACATTGAGTAAAAGTATTATTAAAGAATTTAGGTTTCTTGAAATTCTGAAAAGAATTTAAGTTTTTGTTATATTAAACTGGGTTCGACGAATTGCAGAAAGTTCGTCGATCTACGTTCGACGAATAGGGATGAGTTCGTCGAACTCCGCTCAGAGAATGAAAGTATTAATTTTCTGCACCTCAATTTCGTCGATTGTCATTCGATGAACCATTTTGATTTCGTCGATTGCAGTTAGATGAATAGTTATATCTAAATTTTGCGTTCATAGTTCATTGATCTGAGTTCTACGAACTGCATACATTTCGTCGATCTTGGTTCGACGAAAAATGTTGAACATTGTTTTAATTAAAAATTTTCTTTTTCTTTTTCTTGGGTTGATTTTTCTGTGGAATTTCTTTTTCATTATTATTAACTTCTACTTTTTCTTTACCTTTGGCAGAGACAAATTTATTGGGGGTAGAAAGAATATTTTTCTTAAGAAGAGGAGGCTGACTTGATGAATCTCTCAAGCCCAGTTTACCATTAAGCCTGATATTGACTGTGATAGTGATATACATCAATTTGATGCTTCTCCCATTTAGGTATTCTTAAAATTCTTTAGCTTCAATTATTTAGTTTTTAAAGAAATGATTTGTTTAGAAGCTATGTCTAATTGATCTTTCAGTTTGATGTTTTCAGAAAACAAATTGTCATATTCAATTTGTTTTTCTCTAAGAAGTTTGATTTCCTTCTCAGATTTAATTAAGTCACTGCATAGAAGTTTGAATTAAGTTTTAAAATGATCAGAAGTAAAATCAAAAGTTGTTATTACCTGGTCCTCTTCTGATTCATATTCTGAGTTTTCTGCTTCTGAAACAGCAGTGAAAGATAGGGGATAGATCTGATTAATTTACTAGGGGGGGGGTCGTGATTAGAGTATGTTAAAACTTTTGGCTATTTTTAAATATATCAGAGTAATAAAATAGGTGATACTATAGTAGTAACAGAAAATTGAAAACAGTCTAAGCAAAACTACCACAGCATTCAGCACACAACAATAAGAAAACAAAGAACAACCAGATGTGTAACGCCCCGAAACTCAAAAGAGCGACGGGGGACGTTTTGGGACAGTTTTGGGTTCTGGCTGCAGGCACACGCCTGGGAAACGGGCGTGTCCCAGGGCGTGTCAAGCCTGTGTCGACACTAAGCCGGGAGGTCGACACTTTGGTCTCGACATTGTGTCGAGACTGGGCACACGGCCTGCGACACGGGCGTGTCGCAGGGCGTGTCGACCCGTGTCGACACTTAGGCGCGCAGTCGACACTCTGCGTTTGACGAAGTGTCGAGACATGCCACACGGCCTGCGACACGGGTGTGTCGCAGGGCGTGTCAACCCGTGTCGACACTCGTCCCGGGAAGTCGACACTTTGGTCTCGACAATGTGTCGAGACAAGGCACACGGCCTAGGACACGGGCGTGTCCAAGGCCGTGTCAGCAGGTCGACGATCTTCGCTCGACGAAGTGTCGAGTGTCGAGTCCGTGTATACGGCCTGGAGCCCAGGCGTGTCAAGGTGAAACGGGTAAGGACATGGGCGTGTCCTAGAACCCGTGCAGTGCTCGGGTTATTTTCGGGGAAAATTGATGGGGGTATACGGCAGGCCACACGCCTGTGTTAGGTGGAACACGGGCGTGTCAGCTCGAACACGGGCGTGTTCGATACCCGTGTGAGGTTCCAGGAGAGCCGATTTTGACGGCGAATGAGGCTCACGGCCCTGGACACGGGCGTGTGCCAGGCCGTGTTCGGTCCAGATTGGGCATTTCAGTCCCGAATCAAAGCCGTTTGTTTCCTTATTTTGAGATCCAACGGCTGGGGGTTGTTCCTGAAGGGATATACCCGGGATTGGACTTAGAAACCCTCACTTTTCTAAAGTTATCATCTTTCTAAATCCTTAGAGAGAGAGGAGAGCCAAGGAAGGAAGAAGGAGCTAGATCCGGCCATTGGAGGAGCTTCGAAGCTCCGAATCGCGAGCCAACTCCGGATCCACGGAGGCAAAGCTAGTGCGGTGCTTTTCAACCGCTTATTTTTCCATGGCGCCGAAGAATAATGCAAGGGTAACGATTCTCTTCTTGAGCATGAGTAGATCTCTTTCTTTGCATAGGAAGCCCGCTCTCGCGAGTTTGCGGAGAGTTGGAGGCGTTCCTTCGGGTAGATATGTGAAGTCCCCGTTGTTTAGAGTCCGCAAGCGAGAACGGACATAGGCATGATGTGTGAAGCCTACCCGGACATGTTGGTCTGGATCGGTGATGTTGCATTGCATAAATGCCGGAGAAGACTCCGTGCTATTGATTGTTTTTCGGGTTTTCTACACGATAGATTGCAACAGGGAGCTTTGGGGACTAACCCTAAGGTGCACCCGGAAAACTGGGCTGATGCGTGATCTTGCCAACATGGAGGCCTGAGAGCCAACTTGAACATAACCGAGTTATGTGAAATTGTGTGACGAAAATGGGACTCGGGAGAAGTTTGACCTGCGCAAATGGCTTAAATTGTCGTTGCGACGTGAGCACGGGTTAGATGGAACCGTACCCATATCTATGTCGTTCGGGTTAAAGAGACCTAAGGTTACGTGGCACTTGCCGTTGGCATAGATGAGAGTCTTCGGCGGTCCATGGCTTAAATTGACGTGACCCATGCCGGGAAGACAAATTGCTCATATGTTTGGCCGTCAAAGTGGCGGCGGTGCGTCCGGAATGTCCATGGCTTTAACTGACGTGATATCGACCGGTTCACCGAGAATGTGCCCTGAGTGCACGGGGTGTGTGGCCGTGCGAGCCTACACCTGTGTTGAAATGAATACTATTATATTGCTCGCTTGTGCTAATAAACCTGCAGGGAAGGAGCATTGCCGCCCCGAGTTGGGGGCGGGATCGTTATAATTTGGTCAGCATTGCTGACCGTTGCCTTTTTGTTTGCCACCGTGCAGTGGTTATGTTGCTTGCAGGTGCTGCTGGACCATGCAGTCAATAGCGGGCTAAAGCCCAAGTGCGAAGCCGGCCCTCGAAGGCCTATTTGGAAGTGTTTACTGTTTTATTCATGTATGACCGGCCTGCGTGCCGTGGTTTGTAAATCATGTAATATCAAGTGAAACATTTTGTAAGGCCTTAAGGCTAACAGTTGTATTTGTAATACATTCCTATTTGGTTTAGTGGACATTCATGCTTTAGTGTTGGGTTCTTTAATGCAACTTTTATAAACTGCTTCCGCTAGAATGCTCTGTGTAGGACGTTGAGATTGGTTGGATGGTTTCAATAAATAACCACCCGGTCTGTCTGTGGCATACGATGTCGGGCCCCGGCCGGACCTACTGCTATATGCTATGTGACGGATAGGGGGTGTTACAATTTGGTATCAGACTACTGGTTTTGGTCGGACTTAAGATGAATTCGTGCTCGAATTCTTTTTTAAGGGGTGGTGAGCACATTGTGTGCGTCATCGTTATAACGGTAAAAGAACACATGAATGTCCACTTAGGAATGAAAATACACATTTTTGAGGAACTTGCGTGTTCCTATAATTGCTGTTCGCAATTTTATTTGGTCGCTTAATGGTGTTTTGTACCACTATAGGTGACCGGAAGCGGTGCTGGACCGCCAGAATGTCCGGTTTATGAGGAGCATAGTGCACCCGGTGAGGTGTTTGAGACTCCTCCTTCGTATGAAACCGTTAGAAGGATCGTAGAAGCGGTGTTCGCTGTGACGGGTGCACAGCTTGGAGGAAATGTACAACCCTGCGCCCCTATTGCGGCTTCAACGCCGGTGGGCGTGATGCAGCAGATGACCTTTGGTAGACCATCGGAGCAGCAGCTAAATATGCATTTAGTGCAGGGAGCGCACACAGTTGAGGAATATTTGCAAGTTTTTCTTATGATAAGTCGCTACCCATGCTTCGAGTTGGATAACGAGCAAACTACAGTCGATAGATTTTATAATGGCCTGCGTGCCGAGTTACGGGTTCTACTGCTAGGACCAAAGTTATTGGGATTCCGAGCTTTGGTGGAATCAGCGAGATCTTTGGAGGCAGATTTGAGGAAGACCCTCCCGATGCCAGCGACCATGGTATCGAACTATACAAACCCCATAAGAGCTGCATCCGGCAGAATGCTGGAGAAAGGGGCTATGACATCGACTAGTAAAGCTACTTACACATGTTTTACTTGTGGAAAGAAAGGGCACTTTGCCCGAGACTGTTGGAAAGGTGCTAGGAAGGCCAAGAAAGCTATGTCAGGAGCAGTCAAGGACTTTAGTGTAAAGGAGACGGCATTCAAAGTGCCGAGCACCTCAAAGTCTGTATATCAAAAATGGTATAAGAAGCATAGGACTTCGGGTCCAGCTCCTTCTGGTGCTTCTGGGGCGACTACGGGTCAGACCCCGGGCACATGTTTCAAATGTGGGGAGCCGGGGCATTATGCTCGTGAGTGCCTAAAGCCTTGGAGAAAGTAAGCCGTCGTGACGACAGGTATGGTTTAAAGATAGTTTTGCCTTAAATACTTGTCGCCCTTGTGCATGTTATCTTAGAACTATTTGTGCTAAGCTTTGCTGCGACTTTACTTTATCTGCGAGAGCACCGTTCGTTTAGGGAGCTTCGCGTTCCTTTATTAGGAATTATATTGTGCGTCGGAGTACCTCCTTCGATGGTAAGAGACAAATTGGATGCGTTATAGTCCAATGGTGCTCATTGTGCGCGGGTAGAATTTATTGCGCTTAGTTTTGGATTGGGAATCAGGAGTATGATCTGCAAGCGTCGTTACTTCCGTTGGTGGACGTTATAGTTGGCATGGACTGACTATCGGAGCAGTAAGCCTATATAGATTGCGGTAGCAAGGAAGTCAAGCTGGGAGCAAGTCGTGAGACGACCCTTACGAGCTCGAAGAGGTCGAGCAAGACGTTGGTGTTTGCTCTTCAGGAGGTGAAGGCGGTTTGTGCTGGTGTAGAGCTGTTCTGTACACTAGTGGAGGTTACAAAGTCGAAGCCCGTGTTGGTTAATATTTCAGTGGTATCGGAGTACCCTGATGTGTTCCCTAGAGATCTTCCTGGAGCCCCGCCTCGACGGGAGATAGATTTCATGTTTGAGCTAGTACCGGGTGCAAAGCCTGTGTCACGCTCTCCATATCGGCTAGCGCCTAAGGAAATGGCGGAGCTGAAGGTGCAACTTCTAAAAGTTGTTGGAGCAAGGGTAGGTGCGTCCAAGTCCTTCGCCTTGGAGCACACCGACCCTCTTAAATAAAAAGAAGGACATAAGCTTGAGGCTATGTATTAATTATCGGGATCCCAACAAGTTGACGGAAAATAACAAGTACCCAATCCCAAGGATCGATGATCTTTGTGATCAGTTGGTCGGGCCAACGGCGTACTCTAAATTAGATAAGGGAGAGTGATATCCCTAAGATAACGTTCAGTACGGGATACGGGTGCTACGAGTTTACGGTCATGCCATTTGGGCTGACTAATGCGCCGTCAGTGTTCGTGGATCTGATGAACCGGACCTTCCGGGAGTACTTGTACCATTTTGGGTTCGTATTCGTCGACGATATTCTGGTGTACTCGTAGAGTAAGGAAGATCACTTTAAGCATCTTCTTTTGGTTTTGGAGACGCTAAAGAGGAATCAACTGTATGTCAAGTTCTCGAAGTGCGAGTTTTGGTCATCCTCAGTGGCATCCTCGGTCTTGTAGTGAGTGAGGAAGGTATTGCAGTGGATCCGTCAAAGATTGTTGCGATGCGGGAGTGGCCTGAGCTTTATACGGTAGCGGAAGTCTGGAGTTTTCTGGGGCTTGCCGGCTAATACAGGCGCTTAGTAGAGAACTTCTCGCGGATAGCGTTACCCCTCACTACTTTGACGAGGAAGGAGCAGATGTTCTTCTAGGCGCCGTAGTGCGCGCGAGCTTTTGAGGAGTTGTAATGTCGGTTGACCACGGCGCCTGTGCTAACTTCGCCGAGTGGAACCGAAGGCTATGAGATTTATAGTGATGCTTAGGGCAGCGGTTTGGGTTCCGTGCTACTACAACACGGAAGTGTAATAGCTTATGGAGCGAGACAGCCAAAAGTGCACGAGAGGAACTATCTGGTCCATGACTTGTTGTTAATGGCCGTGAGTTTTGCCTTGAAGCTGTGGAGGCATAATTTTTTACGGTGTGAAAATGGATCTCTACGCCGGTCACAAAAGCGTGAAGTATCTGATTGATCAGAAGGATCTGAAAATGCGGTAGCATAGATTGATGGAGTTCTTGGGAGACTATACATTCAAGATCCACTACGTTCCTGGTAAAGGCAATACGATTGCGGACGCGTTGATTCGCCGAGCCCCGGCTCAAGCCAATTGGCTATCGATGCATGATGAGCGGTTGGTGCGGGAGTTGGAGGCGTTGGAGATTGTTTGTGTGGATAGGCAATCAAGTGCTGAAGCAGTACTGAATTGGACTGAAGTCCAATATGACCTGGCTGATCGGATTCGGCAGGCGTTGGATTTGGATGTCCGTATGAAGCAGTTCATGGTAGAATCTCTGGATGAGTCAAATTCCCAATCCATTATGGATGACAGATTGCTTTGGAAAGACGATCGTCTGTGCGTCCCAAGTGTGGGCAATTTGCGGGTGAAATTGTTGTATGAGGCACACCATACCGAGTACTCGATTCACCCGGGGAGCACGAAGATGTACCGCGATGTGAAGAAACTATTTTGATGGCCTAGTTTGAAGAAAGATGTGGCGCTCTACGTAGCGAAGTGCCAAACATGCGCCTTGGCGAAGGCGGAGTGCCAAAAGCCGGGAGGTTTTCTTAAGTCCTTGCCTATTCCAGAGTGGAAATTCGACGACATCTCTATGGACTTTGTGCACGGTTTGCCAAGGTCGAAAAAGGGGACACGACGCCATTCGGGTGGTCGTAGATCAGTTAACGAAGGTGTCGCATTTCATTCCGCAGAGGAAGGATGATCCGGTGGAGACGTTAGCAAAACTATATATGGATAATATAGTACGGCTTCACGGTGTGCCCCACAGCATCGTGAGTGACCGAGAAGGGCGGTTCACGTCCAATGGTAGGGGGGCTTGTGCAGCAAATGTTGGGGACAAGGTTAAAATTTAGCACAACCTTTCATCAGCAAACGGATGGGCAGACCGAGATGGTCAATAGAACTACGGAAAGCATGCTCCGCATGTGTTTCTTAGATTTTGGAAAGCAATGGGAAGACCATCTTTATATGGTAGAAGTTGTAGCACGCCGTTGTCCTAGCTGGAAACGGGTGAGTCAAGTTGTATAAGCGATTCGAAGTGGAGGATGCTACATCTTTGGTGAGAACCATTCGGGAGAGATTGCTTATCGCTCAGTACCGGCAAGCAAAGTACTATAATGCCAAGCACAGGAACGTGGAGTTCGCTGTGGGCGATTATGTATACTTAAAGATCATGCCATTCAAGGGTGTCTCGTGGGTGCGGTGATTGAAAAAGCTAAACCCGAGGTACCTTGGGACGTTTGAGGTTCTGGAGCGAGTTGGTGAAGCGGCCTATCAATTGAAGCTTTCAGTGGAGCTTAGTGGTCTACATGCTGGATTCCATATTTCGGTGCTACAAAAGGCGGTGCAAGAGCCTACGCGAGTGATCGCGGTCGATCAAGCACCGGTTGATAGTGGGTTAACGACGAAAGTAAAGCCCGTGCGGATTGAGGACTCGGAGGTCAAGCGGCCACGCAATAAAGAGATCGGGATGGTCAAGGTCCGGTGGGACAATTGCGGTCGTGAGGAGCTCTCTTGGGAGCGAGAGTTGATTATGCTTGACGAGTATCCGGAGATGTTCCACTCAGGTACAAATTTTGGTTTTGCACATGTCGTTCCTTTATCTAATTTCGTGGACGAAATTCTTTTAAGAGGGGGAGAGTTGTAACGCCCCGAAACTCAAAAGAGCGACGGGGGACGTTTTGGGCCAGTTTTGGGTTCTGCCTGCAGGAACACGGCCTGGGACACGGGCGTGTCCCAGGTCGTGTCAAGCCTGTGTCGACACTAAGCCGGGAAGTCGACACTTTGGTCTCGACATTGTGTCGAGACTGGGCACACGTCCTGCGACACGGGCGTGTCGCACGGCGTGTCGACCCGTGTCGACACTTAGGCGCGCAGTCGACACTCTGCGTTTGACGAAGTGTCGAGACATGCCACACGGCCTGCGACACGGGAGTGTCGCAGGGCGTGTCAACCCGTGTCGACACTCGTCCCGGTAAGTCGACACTTTGGTCTCGACATTGTGTCGAGACAAGGCACACAGCCTAGGACACGGGCGTGTCCAAGGCCGTATCAGCAGCTCGACGATCTTCGCTCGACGAAGTGTCGAGTGTCGAGACCGTGTACACGGCCTGGAGCCCAGGCATGTCAAGGTGACAAGGGTAAGGACACGGGCGTGTCCTAGAACCCGTGCAGTGCTCGGGTTGTTTTCGGGGAAAATTGATGGGGGTACACGGCCGGCCACACGGCCGTGTTAGGTGGAACACGGGCGTGTCAGCTCGAACACGGGCGTGTTCGATACCCGTGTGAGGTTCCAGGCGAGCCGATTTTGACGGCGAATGAGGCACACGGCCCTGGACACGGGCGTGTGCCAGGCCGTGTTCGGTCCAGATTGGGCATTTCAGTCCCGAATCAAAGCCGTTCGTTTCTTTATTTTGAGATCCAACAGCTGGGGGTTGTTCCTGAAGGGATATACCCGGGATTGGACTTAGAAACCCTCACTTTTCTTAAGTTATCATCTTTCTAAATCCTTAGAGAGAGAGGAGAGCCAAGGAAGGAAGAAGGAGCTAGATCCGGCCATTGGAGGAGCTTCGAAGCTCCGAATCGCGAGCCGACTCCGGATGCACGGAGGCAAAGCTAGTGCGGTGCTTTTCATCCGCTTATTTTTCCATGGCGCAGAAGAATAACGCAAGGGTAATGATTCTCTTCTTGAGCATGAGTAGCTCTCTTTCTTTGCATAGGAAGCCCGCTCTCGTGAGTTTGCGGAGAGTTGGAGGCGTTCCTTCGGGTAGATATGTGAAGTCCCCATTGTTTAGAGTCCGCAAGCGAGAACAGACATAGGCATGATGTGTGAAGCCTACCCGGACATGTTGGTCTGGATCGGTGATGTTGCATTGCATAAATGCCAGAGAATACTCCGTGCTATTGATTGTTTTTCGGGTTTTCTACACGGTAGATTGCAACAGGGAGCCTTGGGGATTAACCCTAAGGTGCACCCGGAAAACTGGGCTGATGCATGATCTTGCCAACATGGAGGCCTGAGAGCCAACTTTAACATAACTGAGTTATGTGAAATGGTGTGACGAAAATGGGACTCGGGAGAAGTTTGACCTGCACAAATGGCTTAAATTGTCGTTGCGACGTGAGCACGGGTTAGATGGAACCGTACCCATATCTATGTCGTTCGGGTTAAAGAGACCTAAGGTTACGTGGCAATTGCCATTGGCATAGATGAGAGTCTTCGGCGGTCCATGACTTAAATTGATGTGCCCCATGCCGGGAAGACAAATTGCTCATATGTTTGGCCGTCAAGGTGGCGGCAGTGCGTCCGGAATGTCCATGGCTTTAAATGACGTGACATCGACCGGTTCACCGAGAATGTGCCCTGAGTGCACGGGGTGTGTGGCCGTGTGAGCCTACGCCTGTGTTGAAATGAATACTATTATATTGCTCGCTTGTGCTAATAAAACTGCAGGGAAGGAGCATTGCCGCCCCGAGTTGGGGGCGGGATCGTTATAATTTGGTCAGCATTGCTGACCGTTGCCTTTTTGTTTGCCACAGTGCGGTTGTTATGTTGCTTGCAGGTGCTGCTGGACCATGCAGTCAATAGCGGGCTAAAGCCCAAGTGCGAAGCCGGCCCTCGAAGGCCTATTTGGAAGTGTTTACTGTTTTATTCATGTATGACCGGCCTGCGTGCCGTGGTTTGTAAATCATGTAATATCAAGTGAAACATTTTGTAAGGCCTTAAGGCTAACGGTTGTATTTGTAATACATTCCTATTTGGTTTAGTGGACATTCATGCTTTAGTGTTGGGTTCTTTAATGCAACTTTTATAAACTGCTTCCGCTAGAATGCTCTGTGTAGGACGTTGAGATTGGTTGGATGGTTTCAATAAGTAACCACCCGGTCTGTCTGTGGCATACGACATTGGGCACCGGCCGGACCTACTGCTATATGCTATACGATGGATAGGGGGTGTTACAAGATGACACAAGAAATTTATAGTTTTCCCCTAAACTTGGGTACATGCACTCTTCTACCACCCTGGTAGGAATCCACTACAGGTTTTTGATCAGGTTCCCTACCACCAACAGGTTTTTTGCTCAGGTGCCCTGTCACCACAAGATCTATTTGAAGGGAGATCTCACAACCCTTTGAGCTTTTGATCAGGTGACAAAAAACCAAGCATAAACTTTTGAAGGGAGTTAATAAACTCTTTTACAAGTGAGGGAGATAGATTTGATGGTGTCTTCTCTTTCTATAATCAACAGAGAAGACTAGTGGATTGCTATTGTCAAGGCTCCTTCAGAAATCACTTGATGCCTTGCTCAGGGTGTAGGTCTTCAGCCTTGACTTGAAGTAGTCCAGGAACTTCTGACTGATTCAAATTATGTTGTCCTTGAAAGCTCCTGGAGTTGAAGTTGAAGAAGACTCTTGATTTCTGTTTGTTGTTCTTCTTCAGTCTTTAGTAAGATCAAGGTGAAAACAGGTTGTTTCCTGTACAGAGAATTTCTGAGAGTTTTTTTGTATTCTCTGGTTCTGTATATTGCTATCTCTATCATTCTGAAAAGAGAATTTTTTTTATATATTATATAGTTGAATTCTCCTTTGAAATTTGAATCTGAAGCATTGATTGCTGATTGTCTGGAGAATGAAAATAGGCTGGAGAATATTGTCTTTATTGATTTTCCCCAGCTGTCCCAATAAATTAAGCGAGTAATTAACCGGATGAAGACCATAATTAATACTGTCAATAACGGCTATATTCAGAAAATATGAGCATTAATTACTTCAGGAAATTACTGCTAAGTAATATATGGAATAAGGACAAAAATGAGGGAAAACTCTAAGTCAGGCTTAGACAGAAATCGTCGACCTCTGAACAGAGTTCGTCGACCGAAGATCCAAGTTCGTCGAGCTGAGAAATATTGTTTGTCAACCTGAGAAAACCTATCCGTCGACCTGATCTCAGCGAACTGCATTCTAGAGATAACTTGCCTAATCTTTGCTCCAAGTTCGTTGAGCTGATAATCAGTCTTCGTCGAGCTGAGTTCAGTGAAAGGAGTCTGGAAAGAATGTGTTGAAGGCTGAACTCCAGACTTCGTCGATCTGAGCTCGAATATCATCGAGCTCAACTCAAAGAATTAGCTATAATTTCGTTGAGTAGAGCACAACTATCGTCGAGCTGAGTTCGACGAACGTCGATTTTAAATTCTAAACTTTGATTTCTTCTATGTCTTTAGTCTACTAAGGTCTTCTGCTGGCTGGTCCATCAAGGTTGAACCTAATGACTTAGTCTAAACTCTAGGACTCAAAACAAATGACCATAGCTATACATTGTGGGTCAAAACACATCCTAATTAGTGAACCTAGCCCAAATCCAAACAAGGGATCCAACAATCTCCCCCTATTTGGGTGAGGTCACTAATACAAATGAAAGAAAAACAATCACGAAGCAAAATAAATATATCTGGCAGAAAATTAAAATATTCAGCAGATATGTACATACATGCTTCATGATTTAACAATTAGAGTTCAGAAATACAAAACTAAACAAAATATTCACTTGTCCTTCTTTGCCTTTCCTTTATCAGCTTTATCAATTTGCTCAGAGGGCTGTGTGAATTTGATTTCCCTGTTGGGATTAACAACTTCTCTTCTAGACATTATCATGTCAGCAGCTCCAATTATATTGAGAGAAGTGGTTCTGGGAACTACAGCCCCTGGATGCAAGTTCATGTAAGCATCTACATTGAAGAATTTATTATCCTTGTCATACCTTTTAAGTTCTTCTTTCTTGTAGGTTGACATTGTAGTGTACTGTGATGGATCTCTGCCTTCAACTTTGGCTTTATTAATCATGGAGAGTCCAACAAGTTCTTGAAATCTAGCCATTCTTGCAGTGGTATCTTGTTCAGGATCCACAAAGGGTACTGGAGGAGAATCTAGCCTTTTGGACTGTTATCTTTTTCAGCTTTATCATTTTCAGATATTTTCTATTGCTACTGCTACTATCTGCTTCTTGAAGAATATCTTTGCTGACTGCTTCCTTGAGATTTTGAAGATCTACCATGATGACTTTGATAAGTTTGAGTGTAGGAAGTAGATCTTTGAGAAATGTTTCCTGAAGCACCAGCAACTGGAGGAGGAGGAGGACGACAACTCTAATTCCTTTGAGAAGGAGGAGGAGGAGGAGAGTATCTTCTGCTCTTCTTCCTGGCTTTCTGCTCATTCTTGGAAAGCCACATCCATGAGGGCATCCCTGGGTATGGTTTGATATTCTACAATATGTAGTAGGGAGTATCATGGGTGAGATTTAGTTTGGGAGCAGCCTTAGGAACAACTTTTCTCTTCTTAACAGCTTTCTTCTTTATTTTTGAACTGTCAGATTCATCAGAATCATCATCACCATCTTCATCAGATGATCCTTGAGGATTATCATATAGGGCTTTAATGTTATTCAAAATATCTTTAAAAATCTGTTTCTCAGCCTAAGGCTGTACTGGAAGTTCTGTTACTTCTGTAACTACTGTTTCAGCAACATTTTCAGAAACTAATAAGTTCCCTTCTTCTATGTCAGCAAGAATAATATCATCTAAATCTGGTAAAGGACTATCATCCATTATATGTAGGAGTAGAGATAGTCTTTGGAGAAGAACTAGCCATGGGGGCTGATACTTTTGGAGGCTCTGCTACTGCAAAACTTGTCTTGAGTTGCTTAGCAACTCTAGGTCTTATTGGGGAGGAATATGGTACAATAGCTTTAGATAATTATGAGCAAATTTCTGGAGGATAATTTAAATGAACTGTATCAAAACAATTTAATAAATTATAAATATCTATTGTGGGATTGACAATGCAATCACCCACAGTCAAAACTTTTGGAATTTCTATAGCTGTATCTGTACATAATATATCAACTGTTACTATCTCAGCCTCTATAATCATATATACATCAGTCTCTGCATCTGCAGACTCATCTAACTGCAAAATTTATACTACTGTTACTGCTAGAGTTGGAACTACTTTTTCATTGAGCATCTCCTCCTGCCTGATTTCAGTGGATATTGGAACCAGGCCCCTAGAAGAAGAAGTGACAGAGGAGACAACAAGGAGAGCAGCAAGATAAGAAATGGAGGTAGCAAGAGGTGTGATTACCTCTGCTATGAGTTGCCTGATCACTGGAGTGATGTGCTCCAGGATGGTGGAAAGTGAGGAAGAATCCATATCCATAAACTCTGGTGGAGTTTGTGTAGATACAGATGGATGAGGAGAAGGAGTAACATCAGATGGAGGGACATCTGGTATGATGTCATCATGTGAAGGTGATGTTGTAGGTGATGGTATTGGAGTGGATTGTCATTTACAGGTGAAGTAGGTGTAGATGGTAAGGAGGTGAGCAGATTAAAAGTGGGGTATGACATGAATGTTTCAGGATGTATGTCATTTAGATGAGGTGGTAGTGGAGATGGAGGTGGTGTGATGTGTTCTGGAGATGGAACTGGTGTTGCTGGATGTATTGGTGAGGCATGTGGTTGTTGAGGAGGAGGTGATGACTGAGAAGATGAAGGAGTTGTCGTAGGAAGAAGTGTTATTGAAGGAGGATGAGGAATGGAAACTTCTTCAATAATAGGCTGGGGAGTGGTCGGTACAGCCCTTGTGCCCTCAGAAGGTGTGGAAGAGGAGGAAGCCCTAGATGGCTTAGAGATGTTCCTCTCCCACCTTCCAAATAAGGCACATGTCAGTCTTTTGGAGGCATTGATGAATATGGTCTGGGAGACCAGGGATTTAGCAGCTTTCTCTTGTAAGAAAATTCCCAAAACCCTTCCAAAACAGAATTCTTTCTTATTGTTCTTCTTCTTAAACAAATCGAAAAGCATTTTTTCCTAGTTAACTACTTTCTTATTGACCAGAGTACACATAACTAGAAATTGGTGTCTGGTAATATAATTGTGGGTTGTGTGCTTTCCCAACAGGACTTTTCCCACTACATCGGCTAAGAATTTGTATGCAGACGACAAATGCTTCGTCAATAGTTTATTTGAGTTTTCTCCAGTATGTCCCATTTTTGTCAGCATATTATCAAATTCATAACTATCAATCTTTATATCTTCATTACCATTCATTAGATCGAAAATGTCGGTTAGTATTGTGGGGGAAAAAGAAATCTGATTACTGGATATAGTGCCGGTCATTGTATCTGCATCGGGTGTGGTGGAAGTGAACACCATTCTCTAATCTCTGTCGCTGTTATCTTGATTTTGTGCTTCATGAAATTTTTCAGATTCTGTTCCTCAAAGAGTTTCAGAATGTCTAAGAAGATCTGATATGAATGTTGGAAGGAATCGAAATTGATATCAAAACTGATATTGAACTTCATCGCCGCCAGAGAGTTTGCCGAGATCACCATTTGTTCACCTGTAAAAGAAAACAGAGTGATCAAGTACAAAGGGAACAGAAACCGCGGGACGGGGCTTGAAGAAAACCTAGATATATGGTTTTCAGAATATGAAGCGGCAGACTCTGTCCGACGTAAAATAAAAAATTCTTCGATCTGGGTTCGATAAAATATTTTATTAACAAAAGAATTCGGTGTTCTCAGTCAGAAGAAGTGAAAACATTTCGTCGAGTTCAGTTCGATGAAAATTTTCTAAAGCAATATCGTCGATCTCCGTTCGACATAGAGATCTTCACACAGAGAGAGTTCGTCGATCTCAGTTCGATGAATTTCTCAAGAATATTTCTCAATTCGTCGAACTCCGTTCGACGAACTTTGATAAATTCTTCGACCTCAGACAGAAATTTTCATTGATCATACCTAGCTGATTTATAAAGAACAGATGGTTCCTCTCATCCAAGGGTTTGGTGAAGATGTCTGCTCTTTGTAAATCAGTGTAGATGTAGACAAGCTTAATTTTATTTTTGTCCACACACTATAATGAAATGATGCCCGATGTCTATGTGATTAGTTCTACTATGATGCACTGGATTTTGTGCAATAGAAATTTTGTTATCACATAGTAAGGTTGAATTATTTAAGTTAAAGCCTTAATCTAGAAGTTGTTCTGAATCCACAACATCTGGGAACAACAACTGCCAGCTGCTATGTATTCTGCTTCAGTAGTTAAAGTGGACACAGATGACTGATTTTTGCAAAACCAAGACACTAGTCTAACACCAAGGAACTGACATGTAACTGATGTGCTTTTCTGTCTACTCTACATCCAGCAAAGTCAGCATCGGAGTATACAGTCAACTCAAACTCTGACTCAATTGGATACCAGAGTCCTAGACTTGGACAACTCTTTATATATATCTTAAAATCCTTTTTACGAAAATAAGGTGAGATTCTTTAGGGTTCACCTAGAACCTAACACAAAGGCATGTAGAAAACATTATGTCTGGTCTACTTGTTGTAAGATATAACATGGACCCAACAATGGCCCTACATAATTTCTAATCTACAGGTTTCCCATGTTCATCAGAATCAATTACAGCATTTGTAGCCATAGGTGTTCTCTTGGCTGAGGCATCTGACATCCCAATTTTTTTTATTAGCTCCTTAGTATACTTAGACTGGGATATGAAGATGTCATCAGGCCGCTGCTTCACTTGGAGACCAAGGAAGTAGGAGAGCTCACCCATGCTACTCATTTCAAACTTGGAATGCATGAGGTCAGAGAACCTCTTGCATAGTTTTTAATCTGTAGACCCAAAAATAATGTTATCTACATAGATTTGTACTAATAAGATTGGATCATTATGATGTCTAGTGAATAATGTCCTATCTACAATGCCTCTAGAAAATTTATGCTCTAGAAGAAAACTAGCTAAGGTTTCATACCATGCTCTTGGATCTTGCTTTAAACCATAGAGAGAATTATGCAATTTAAAGACATAAGGGGATGAGTAGGAGAAATAAAACCTTGTGATTTCTCCACATAAACTTCTTCTTTAAGTTCACCATTCAAGAATGCACTCTTGACATCCATTTGGTATACTTTGAACTGTTTGTAGACAACATATGCAAGGAAGATTCTGATTGTTTCCAGCCTTGCAACAGGTGCAAATGTCTGGTCACAGTCAATGCTTTCCTCTTGTCTGTAGCCTTGAGCAACCAGTCTTGCCTTGTTCCTTATGATAATACCTTGGGTATGTAGTTTGTTTCTGAATACCCATTTAGTTCCAATGACTGGGTACTCTTTTTTTCTTGGAGCTAAATCCCAAACTTTGCATCTCTCAAATTTATTGAGATCCTCTTGCATTGCAATAATCTATTGTGGATCTTTCTTAGCATCTTTGATGGATTGGGTCTCAGTTTGAGATTTGAAGCAGGCATGCATCAGGTCTTAGTTGAGTTGATGTCTGGTCTGCACACCAACTAAAATATCTCCAATCACTTGAGATATAGGGTGATCTCTAAGTGTGACAAATTCAGTAGGTGGAGTTGGTTGAGCAATGGCTTAGGGAATTAATTCCTCTTGTGGAATTACAACCATTGTTGGTTCTTCACTGATTTCAGTGTATTCATCTTCACTGTCTTCAGCAATTTGTGGAGAAGGATGGCTAACAGCCTCATTGGTGAGGGTTAATTCATTCAACTTCTCACACAAATGTGGTTCCTACAAAGAGTTATTGGTAGAAATTTCTTTCTCCTTGAAAAATATGTTAGTCTCATCAAATGAAACATGAATAGATTCTTCAATTTTTGTGGTAGATTTATTATAGACACTAGAAGTCTTGCTTACTTGGGAAAATCCAAGAAAAATTCCAATTTTAGAGTTGGCTTCAAATTTTCTAATGTGTTTCTTATTATTGTTGTGAATGTAACATAAGCAACCAACTATTTTAAAATAGTCTACTTTTGGTTTCTTCCCTTTAAGTAGCTCATAAGGAGTCTTATTCTTAAGCTTGTGTATTATACTTCTGTTCAGTACATAATTTGTTGTGCTCACAGCCTCTGCCCAAAAGGATAGGGGCATGTAAGCATCTGTAAGTAATGTGACTGCAGATTCAATTAGGGTTCTATTTTTCCTTTCAGCAACCTCATTTTTTGAGTAGTTCTAGAAGCTGAGAAATAGAGTCTGATACCTTCCTTCTCACAGAACTATTGCATAAAAAGAGACTCAAACTCAGTACCATGATCACTTCTGACCAATGTAACTGGAGTAGAGTACCCAATCTGTATGTTCTTGAGAAAATCTATAAGAACCTCCGAGAATTTGTACAGTAATAGGGCCAAAAAGGTCCATATGTAGCAAGTATAATATTCTAGGTGAGTCACTTTTATTTACAGATTTGAAACTATTTTTAGTTTGCTTGCCTAACTGACAAGCCCTGTAAAGGCTTTCCGTCTTGTAGGGGCAAGAAGGCAATCCATTAACAAGGTTGTCCCTAGAGAGTTTAGTAATATTTTTCAAATTAACATGTCCTAATCTCCTAAGCCATAGGTCATTATTATTGCTGGTTTGATTAAATAAGCATATTTCAGATTTTATAGACTTAAAGTTAACTATGTAAATGTTTCCTACTCTAGTGTCAGTCAATACTACTAGGTTATCTATAGAAGTAATAATACTGGAAGTTTTATTAAATGATACCTGAAACCTTTCATCACATAACTGGCTTATGGATATCAGGTCGTGCTTCAGTCCACTTACATAAGCTACCTTCCTGAAAGTGACTGCTCCAATCTTGACCTTTCCATTGCCTTCAGTCTGGCCAAAATTGGAGTTACCAAACATTATTTTGGTCCTCGCATTGACTTGTAGATGATTAGGTTGTCCTTGTTTCCAGTCATGTGTTTTGAACAGCCACTATCCAGATACCACTCTTGCTCTGTTGTGGGATAGTCTTTCACCTATAATGAATCCGATTAGCTATTCTTAACCAAGGTTACCTTGGGTCCTTCTTTCTTTACATAATTAAAACTAAAAATATATGAATATTCTGGTTGACATTTATAACCTAAGGGGTGATATCTTCTTGGAGGAATAATCCATTGATTAAATTGGTTAAAGGAAGACCTTGGTTGAGCATAAGTTTTAGCAAAATTAAATTTTCTGTTAACTAAAACTGGGTTCGACAAATTTAAGTAAGTTCGTCGATCTGAGTTCGACGAATGGGGATGAGTTCATCGAACTCCACTCAGACAATGAAAGTATTCACTCTCTGGGCCCCAAATTCATCGATCTCTGTTCGACGAACCATATTGGTTTCGTCGATTGTAGTTCAACAAATAATTATAATAAAAATCTGCGTTCGGAGTTCGTCGACTTGAGTTCGACGAACTGTACATATTTCGTCGATCGAAGTTCGACGAAATTTGTTGAATATTGTTATAAATAGGATTTTTCATATTTTGTTCTTTTTCTTATTTTTTTGTTTTAATATTTTTTGTTTAACATTATTATTATTGTCTATCTTCTCTTTTCATTTTTCTGAAACAAATTTAATTATTGTTGACAGTATATTTTTCTGGATTAGTGGGGGTTGGCTTGATGAAGCACCTAAGCTCAGCTTGTCTTTTAGTCTGGCATTCAATATGCTTGTGATGTCCATCAACTTGATACTTCTCCCATTTAGGGATTCTTCAAGTTGCCATGCCTCAGCTAATTCAGATTTTAGTGAGATAATTTGTTCTTGAGCTAAAGTTAATTCATCTTTTAACTTAATATTTTCAGAAATAAATTTTTCATGATCAGTTAATTTTTCTCTAAGTATTTTGATTTCTTTTTCAGAGTTTATCGAATCAATGCATAATGATTTGAATGTAGTTTTGAAATTGTTAGAATTATAATAAAGAAAAGACAATACCTGATCTGCCTCTATTTCTGATGATTCTTCATTAACTGATTCTTCTGCTTGTTCCTCAGCATCAGATGGGCTGCAAGAGGCATTGATTGGCATCAGGCAAACTTCCCTTGCATTAGCTTCTTCTTCCTCTTCACTAGAGCTAGAAGGTGAGGATTCATCTTCAGTATCACTCCAGGTTTCAGCTACAAAGCCTTTCCCTTTTCTCTTATGCTTGCTGGAGGAAGGCTTGTTGTAATGATGCTTCCTTGTTTCTTTTTCTCTTCTTTTCTCCTTCTTTTGATTCTCAGGACACTCTGAGATAAAGTGTCCTGGCTTCATGCACCCAAAACAAACAACCTCTTTAGTGGGTGTTTTTTATACCTTTGTTTGTCATCCTGCCTAGATGACATTCTTCTGAATTCCTTCCTTACCATCTTATAGAATCTCTTGTCTAAGAGACTCAGAAGTTCTTCACTGGAAGTTGGGTCTTCTGTCTCTTCTGAAGTATTGAAAGCTATGTTCTGCTCCTTCCTTGATGATGTGGAGGCCTTCTGATCAGCAGCCTCCCTTGTCTTGATCAACTGCTCATAAGATTTGAGCTTACCAAGAAGAGATTCTGTAGAAATCTCATTCAAACTTCTGGCCTCCTTAATTGGCCATATCCTGGAATCCCAAGTGCTGGGAAAGCACATTAGGATTTTATCATTTATCTCGGTTAATGAGATGTCCTTGTCTAGGGTTCTAAGTTCATTTATAATGATACTGAGTTTGTTGTACATGTCTGCAACAGTCTCTGATTCCTCCTTCCTGAAATTCTCATATTATGATTTGAGGAGGGATCTCCTATCTTTCCTTTCATCTGATGAGCCAACAACTATTTGGTTCAGAAAGTCCCAAATAGCCTTTGTAGAGGTGCACTCAGCCACCTTCTGAAAGATGTCATCTGACATTGTCTGTGCCAGAATGTTCATTGCTTTGGCATCAGCCATCTTGGCTTTCTTTTGTGCATTAGTCCACTTAAGTGCTGGAACTGCATGCGTGCTTGAAGTAGAGGTAAGTCGCAGTGTAGGTTGTGGGAACTATCAAAATAGAATTATTATGTCTTCATCAATAGAATTCATATAAGTCTTATTCTTGCCTTCTGTATTTGCGAAACTTGTTCAAGTTGTAGACTGGAGGTCTGGTGCTTGCATAATCTTTGAGTCAGTGCCAT